>WBNM01043342.1:77370-108019 GCA_013399055.1 Ramphastos sulfuratus | reverse complement strand
CCCCCAGACGTACCCACCTGCACCCAGAGGCACAGGAAGATCAGCACTGCTTTTGGGGGAGCCCTCCTGTAAGGGAACGTGAGGCCTTATGGTCAGAGGCAGCATGCAAGGGAAAGGTCCTGGTCCTTGGGGAACACCTCTGCCAGCTACTGTGAGAGCACAGCTGCCAGAATCTCCTGCTGCTGCCGTGCCCATGCTGCCCGTGTCCAGCAACTAGATGCATCCCTCTGTGGAAAGTGAGTGAGATCAGGGATGTGGTAATTGGAGAGCTGGGGAAGACTGCACAGAGAGAAATGAGTAAATATTTTCTATTATCTCTCCCTAGCTTTATCCCTGTTAACAATATTGATTGTGGAAAGCGAAGGTAGAGTATACGATTTTAAATACAGCTGTTGCGAGTCATAATTCAAATAAGGACATTTCAAATGTATCTGCAGCACAGCAGCAGTCGTCAGCAGCACAGGGGTATTTGGAAATACGGCCACTAACACTCTGCTGAAAAGCACAAGGCAAATTGCCAGCTAAATGGGAGCTAGAGAAGCCCTATAGTCCACTGTTTCCCAGAGCAGGCAGTGTGAAGATTGTTCTTGCTGCCCTTTGGAGAAGGAAAAGCCTTTCCCAACAGCTGATTTCTCCCATGCCTCTGCCCCACAAGCTAGGCTGCTGCTGCCGCTGCCTGCAGGGTCGCAGAGCTGGGGCACGGTGCCGGCGGCAGCCCTGCCTCCCCCGGAGCTTCCCTGCCCTGCTCCACTAATGACGCTGCTCCGCTCCTGGGCAGCAGCAGCAGCAGCTGATGCTGCTATTGTTTCTTTGACAATAATACAGATTTTAGACTTACTAGTCACGGAGACATTTTTCTTCCTCTCTTCCTAGAGCAGCATAAGCTACTTTGACACCCCAGGGACTGTCTTAGGCACCGGGTTTGGCGCTGCAGAGATGAACCTGTGACCTCTAGCACTGCTGTGGGCGTGCAAGTAGATTCAGAGGGACCAAAGGTAACTCTGGGGCTCTACATTTTCCGCTCATTGGCTGTGCTTCAGCATCACAGCTACACCTTTTGCCTACAGACTTGGCTCAGTTTCCACTTGCCAGGAGGCACATGAAGAAAAATCTCAAGATCCGCTGCACCTTCTGGTGCTGTTTCACCCACTGACACAAAAAAACCAGCGCTCCTCTGGGCTTCTTTACATCAGTTGTAAACTGAACCATGTGAAAAACCTCCACAGTAACTCAGCAGCTCTTGGTTTGCTTTGTTAGATGCTGGAAGCTGTCCTCAGGTGTTTCAAAGGGGCCTTCGGGCAGCCCCGACTTGTGACTCATAAGGGACATGTGTTTGGCATTTAGGTAAGCCACTGGCTCTGCTAGATTTGAAGGTATTGTGAGCATTAGACTGTCACTTTTAAGGCATAATAATGTTTTCTTCTTAAAGTTCAACCATGGGCATTGTTTCCCACAAAGTCAATGGGAATTTTGTGGATGGGACCATGCTTAAGTACAAATAGTACTGAAGAGGCAATTGTTTTGATGTTTTGTATTATAAAAGTGTAAAACAAAATGACCTTCCTTTCTACAAAGCAATAACACATCAGAGAACCATAGACTTATAACCGAGGATCTGTACCAAAAACCCATAAAGGGAAAAACCAACAAGAGGTAGTAAGAAAAGGTCGATGAAGCTGTACAAAAGGGCAAGTATTCTGATGGTTTCCTCTCAAATGCATTGATATGAGGTTCAGAAAGAATTCTCCAGGTGTGTCTAGTGCTCGGTTTTCCGAGTAAATACTGCTTATCTCTGCTTTTAATCCAGTGTAAGACCACTGGCTGAAGGTCCAAGCAGTTTGTGAAATTTCACCTCAAATTTTCAGTCATTTTCAATGTGAACTCATTCAGGCTGTAGAGCTGAAACAATTGCTATTTCATTATATAAAATAAGAACATTAAACTTGACAGCAATTCCAGGGCGTAAAATTTCAGCAGAGCTGTGGAAGTTGTAGAGCAGCTATCTTTGACCTTTGGTCCATCATAAATGGGGAAAGAGATGTTTGTCTGAGAGGGAGAAAGTATGCTTCTGGAGGCTGTTGCTGCTTTCATTAAGGCAACAGCTTCCTGGTCAGCTCTATTCCTCCCGCACTGGGTTGTGAAACTTACGCATGTAGCAAGGAGGTATACTAAGTGGTATAAGAATGGAAGGGAAATGTTAAGACAGCTGTGTCAAAAGAAGTCTACACCAAGGGAGCAGCATATTAGATACATAAGCTATACTGTGTAATCAGCGTGGTATGCCAAAAAGCAGTCAACAAACAGAGCTAATGAGTGATTTGTGCTGACTGAGCATCAGTACTGAGCCAAAGGTCTGAGAAGTACTATCTCTGAGTTCTACTTCAAAGAGATGCTTTAAAGAGCCCTGAGGAGGCGGACACAGAATGTGTTAGAGAAATACAAAGTACCAGAGACTTCTGATTTAGCTTAGGGTTGGGGTAGGTCCAAGTTTTGGGGTATAAATCTGCAATATCTTCTGCAACCCTATAGCTGAAGAAGCTACTGATAATGTTTTATTTATGCTGATCAAAAACTCATTGTACTCCATCCTGGTCATCTCCTCTTTGTCTCTTCAAGAGGCACTCATTTTCCTGTATGACTGCCAAACATCTAAGCAGTCTTTCCCACTGACTCTGTGCTCAGGGGAGTGATGAAGCTGTGCTTTCATTCACAGCTTCAGAGCATCCCAGTGGGAGGAATACATTTTTCTTGGGTGCTTCATGAACATCTCCTTGGTAAGCTCACTGAGATCTCCTGTTGCTGTCAGAGCAGAGGGACTCCTAACACTGATCTATGAGTATGCTGTGGTTTAAGGGTTTTTTTTCTAAGTCATATAGCTTGAGCCAGGCAGTCAAAATGGAAAAGAAAAAAATTAAACAGTTTCTCTGCCTTTGCAAGGAAAAATGTGGGTCACCCTATGGAAACAAGACCAATACAGAAGCTGCAGCCTAAAAAAAATCATCAGAGTTTAGTATGAGTAGCATTTGCTAAGTGTTCCCAGGTCCACATAGGCAACACGACCTGCAGCCTGCAATCATGCAAGGTGGGTGCTGGCAGGGGTGATGCTACAGAGCAGCCAGTTACCTCGGTGCTCTTTGGAAACGGCCTTACCCATGGCCAAGCCTGCTGCTGTGTTCCCTGCCCACACAAAATCTTGGCCTTAAAAATGACAGTCCATAAACCCAAGGCCCAGGGAGAAGTAGTGCCTGAGGGAACAGCTGCTTTGCAGGTCCCAGAGAGGCCACGATGCACCCGTGCAACTGGGAGCCCCTAGGCCAGCCCTACTGCTATCTTGGGTGCGATAGCACCTTCCTGCCGTACCTTCCAGCCAGTCTCCTCCTGGCTTGCTGCTAGCAGGATGTAGTAATGATTCCCTCTCTTCATCTGCTAAGCCTCCAAAGCAAAGATAATCCCCTTTGCGCTTAAACAGTATTTGAGCTGCCCGGTGCCCTGAGGGAATAAAGCAAAGGATGTGAGGCAGTGCAGGGCAGCAAGAGAAGGCTTTGTCACCTGAAGGGGGAAAGAAAGAGAAACTAGTGAAAATGGAGTTAAGGCTAATTTTTGCCACCAGATCTGCTTTGGAGGAGCCATAGACTGGTACCTTGTGCTCCTGCAAATTCTGTGATGAATTTGAAACTTTCCCAACACCCCAGTAAGTATTTCACATGGTGCTAATGACAGGTGTAATATCACAGTTAAAATAAATAATTGGCACTTTTAAAAGCACTATGTTATTTCAACTGTATTCCTCTGGTTCAGATATTTCTATGGAATAGTCATATTTTTTTCTGACACCTTTACAAGTTGGGTTCAAAATGTATCATTACAAAATATGGTCAGATGCATTAAAATTATAATTAAAAAATTGCTTTTCACCCTGACATGAAAAATTTAAAGCTAGTACCAAGGAACAAAGTACTTTAACCTACTGGATAAAAGGGAAGCAATGCATTATTTTAAAAATGAGTTATTTTTCAAGAGTTTATTTTATAATGGTATAACGACATTTGTGGACCCTGAGACAGAAATATTAGTCCTCAGAGTTAATTAGCTCTTAGAGGGAATTTTGCACACCCACATTATGAGTTATAATTGCTTGCATCTGAGTTCACTGTGATGACATTGGAGGGGAAGGAGCACGCCCCATAACCTGTGCAAAGACCCCCCAACTGGCTTAGTAGCAGTATTGAAGGCTGTAAGGACCCTCACCACTTTGCTGCTCCCCAAGGCCACCATGTCCCTTCAGCTGCCACAAGCTCAGGCAGTCCCTGCTCCTCGTGCAGAATTCTCTCTGCTCTCATGGTTTTGAGGTAATGTTCTCCACAGCAGTAGTCAGAACCATATGAAATGTGCCAAGTCAGGGGTTTTTTTTCCACAATCACTAACTGAAAAAAATGAAGGAAAAAAAGGATTTTGCTCTAAAAAGGTTGCACAAAAAGGTTAATTGTGAAGGG
This sequence comes from Ramphastos sulfuratus, assembly GCA_013399055.1. Lineage (NCBI taxonomy): Eukaryota > Metazoa > Chordata > Aves > Piciformes > Ramphastidae > Ramphastos > Ramphastos sulfuratus. The sequence goes on along the minus strand of WBNM01043342.1, from coordinate 103,526 downwards.
ACTCTGTGTGGGAAATAAGAGTTTGAGGAGCAGTTCTCCTAGAGATTGTAGAAAATGGGAGAGAATCAGGACTGACATGGCTGCAAACCAGTAACCAGCAGATCCATGTGAGCTGAATTTTCTTAAAAGGGAGATATAGACACAACCCAGGGAGTGCAGGGAGCCAGAAGAGGGTGCTACAATATCTAATTATCCAGAGAATTTATTTCAATAATTGTTTAAATATTTCTCTGTTGGAGCTGCGAAGCCCTCCATCTGTCACTCACACAACCCAACTGCTCCCAGCAGGGCACTGGTCTAAATACAGTTACCTCAGGAGTCAGTGGGAGCCCAGTGGTGTGACACATTACTGGGCTAATGCAGTTTGGGTTGGAGTCTGTGGTCCAAAGAGAAGAAAATGCAGGATAAAGTTACTATGCTGAGAGCTGCAGGCTATGTGGAGAACACCTCCCCGGGCATCATCATTTCCTTGGTCACCACCACCTGCTTTACATGAGTTCTACCCTTTACTGCACTGATGGTTTTAGCATTTGGAGGCAAGATTTAAGGGCAGACAGGAGACTGTTGCTTAGTTGCTTTATTTTTACTTGTCATGTAGCATTATCTCCAGGTAATTATCCCTCATACAAGCAGTGAATTTGCAAGAATGCTGTGGTGTACTGGCTGTAGTCCATGTAGAGATGGCTGCTTTGCATTTCGTGATCCATTTTAACTCATCTAATTTAAACCTTCACGTGACCAAGAGTGCCATGGAATGCACTCATAATACTTATGTTGTTCATTACATCAGAAAGTGTCAAACACAGGGGAGTGGCACAAGCGCCTTGGCAGATGGGGAATTGTCTTTCCCTAGCACCAACCAGGGCAGTGCAAGAAAGGACAAGCAGCCCCAGTCCCAATGATGACATGACACAAAAGCCAAGTCAGGCGCATTTATAAATAGTTTCTGTAGGTACAGGCTTCATGTTTCTCCTCTGTGGGACACTGCAGAAAAAAACTCCAGTCCATTGAGCACTGTGCACCAGGCATCTTTAGCTTGGAGAAAAAAAGCTTAGGGAAGACCTTATTATTCTCTGTAATTACTTGAAAGAAGGTTGTAGCAAGGTAGAGGTTAGTGTCTTCTCCCAAGTAACGAGCAATAGGACAAAAGGAAGTGGCCTCAAGATGTGCCAGGGAAGGTTTAGGTTGATATTAGGAAAAATATCTTCCCCAAAAGGGTTGTCGAGCCCTGGAGCAGGCTGCCCAGGGGAGCGGTGGAGTCGCCATCCCTGGATATATTTAAAAGATGTGCAAATGTGATGCTGAGGAACATGGTTTAGCGGTGACCTGGAAGTGCTGAGTTAATGATTGGACTTGATCTTGAAGGTCTCTTCCAACAAAAAAACAGTTCTATTATTCTACAACCAGCTAGCAGGAATTCTGGAAACTGAAATAAGCATTGAATTAGCCCAATTACCTCTGCTGTAAGTGACTGTAAGCTGATGGAAGAACAACCATCGTTTTAAAAAGCACAAGGCGAAGATATGGTTTCCTGACCTTGTGAGCTTCACCACACAGACAGATAAAACAAGTCAGGCACAAGATGTACCCTAATATTGTTTACATGCCAGAAGCCTCTATCTGATGATTACAGAGATGCCCAGAAGCATCATAATTATTAAGACCTGTCAGAATTTCCATTACGATGCCCTTTGTGCATGGAATGAGGCTCCAGTGCCTGGAGAGGTGGTGGGCTGGAGGCTACATGCATGTAGCTGCTGTGCGTCTCTTGATCGCGTTGGCTCCTCTGGGCTCTCCCTGCCCACTCCACCCCACCCCCACCCCCAGGTCTTCCTATTGCAGCCAGGATGCTGTCTGAAGGAGAGAGTTCCAAATTGCTTTCATGATCTACTAATTTCTTGCAGAGCTTGAAACAAGTTGTAACAAGGAAAGATATTTCTGGAGGACAAGAGTATGAAGTTTAGGATGTCAAATTAAATCTGAGGTACTGGGTCTGAGGATTCAAACTGCTTCCTTTGCACAAGCATAGTGGCACTGTGTGGCAGGTTCCAAACAAAGCAGGTCACAAAACAGCAATGGAAGCTACTGAGAAATATTTTACAGCTTTTAATTTTACTTTTTATTACTTTGCAAAGCTTTCCAGTTTAACATTTTTAAGAACAAATGTAAAAATATAACTAGCAAACTTTTTCCCTTGCTTTTTGTCAGAAAGTGTTTTTATTGACACATATTCATAATTTAAAGGAAAAAGATATTGCTTGTTTCAGTCTGAACTGCTCTCCCCTACTCTCTGACCTGGCACAAGATTCACAGTCTTCTTCCAAAGGTGATAATCTTCTATTACAATTTTTTGAGATAATTTTGGTGTTGCAAAGGGTTATTGGACTATGGGACACTGCACAATGGTTTTATTCCAGTATTACATAAGCAGAAGATTTGGAGATACAGAGTGAAAACAGAGTGACTTTTCTGATAGGACGTCATGTTTCTGTTCTTCTCCTTTCATAGCTCACATTTAAATAAATATGTTTCAGTGCACACTACCTTAGGAATCTAGCATTTTAAACCTTATGTTAAAATAGACTTATATGTAAAGAAAATCTGATTTATGGTTCTTGCTCTGTCTGTTCCTCCTGTGAACCAAAATAAGATTTCTCTCCATAGTAAGTTACACTGATAGCAAAGCTAGCCAGCAGAAAAAAAGGTTCAAGATACTAAATATTCTAGGGCAATAAGTGGCAAATAAGCTGGTAGCAGATACCACAGAGACGTAAAGAGAAACTACAGGCCCTTTTGCTTTCTGGTCCACAGGGAAGACACAAGCCTGGTCCAGATCTATGAATTCTCTTCAGTGTTTCTCAAAGCATCGCATCAACTCCAGCACTCAACATCCCCCAGCAGGGATTTGCTGTTGTCTGTGGGACCTGCTTTCGTTACTTCAGTAAGTCCAAAATTAATACGAAAATTAGCAGCTAATAACCAAAAGGTATCAGTCTGAAACCACAGTAACACTAAGTGGTATAAAAAAAAAAATACTGGAAATCCCTTTCAGATTGCCCAAGGGGACAAGGTGGGGGGAGTGTTTCAAAATGCCATGTTATTTTGAGGGGAAATTATCTAGTGGTAACCAGTGAACTACTGCTTCAGAGTGTCGTCCGTCTCTGAGCACCATTTGCTGCATCGAGATCCACCCCTAGTGCTTGCTGGAGCTGTTCTTAGTCCAGGGCTGCAAAATGGGGACACAGTCACCCTGCCATGTTTCCCAGACTAAAATACTGGCCCCCAGCTTAGAGAGCTGCTGGGTGTGTGAGCAGATGTGAGGGTTGTCTGTGCTTGTTTAGTGCCTGCTCTCTGCAGGCACCTCGTGGGGAATTGAGAGGCAAAGACATCCTGCAAGTGTCCATTTCAGCTCAGCCTAATTGGCTGTGGCCTTTCAATCAGGCACTTCATGAAGACACTTAGGAGTGTGCCTGCTGCTCTTCTGCATGGGCAAACTGGAGATGATTTGAGCACCAGGTTAAGAAGGGATGGGCCACCCCACTGCCATAATCAGCCCTCATCAATCACCACGTTCAGCGTGGATGCAGAAAGGCTGCAGTGCAGCTAACAAGACTTTGTCAGTTAAAGGCTAGAGCTGAGGGTATCACAAGTGTTAAAACACTCTATTTACTATACGTGAAGGTAAAGCAATCTATATCCCAATCGCTGGAGTCATTTGAGGCACACAGGTTGCTGACAAATGTGGATGAACAGATATGTAAAGATGATGCGTCATGAGCTCTGCTGATGAGTTTACAGCAGAAGCCTCTGAATTCACATCAAATGTGTCAAAGGGTGACAGAACTACATCACACAAACTCTGGCAGTTTAATTTGGTGTCAGCTATTAGTGTTGACTTTCAGCACTATTGCTGCTCAGTGTTTCTGCCAGTAAGGTGACATAGCCTCAGAGACTGCTAAATTTCTTTGTTGCAAGAAATAGGGTTTGCTCACTGCACAGTAGTCCTCTAATAGAGGAAATCCAGAAGGTCAAAAAACTGTTTTCCCAGGCTGCAGTACTCCATTTTGTGACCTAGACTTTTCATTGCATTATTTTTTGGTTAAGTATTTGATTGAGTCACTATACAGAGAAAATGGCTATGTCTTGGGGTTTTTAATTATTCTCAGTTGTTGGAAAAGGTCTTAGTGCTCTGCCCAGCAATGCTGGAATTTACCAGATGCATTGGAGGACTGTGGCAGTGTTGATGGCTGTCATAAGTGAATTTTCCATTCAACACATTTTTCAAGGCAGAGTGGCATTTTAAATATGTTTTGCTCATCACATACTTCCTTTAGAGGTGGTTTGAGAGACTGGCAACAGACTCAAAATGGAAATCTTTGCAGCATCCTCTCCTTCTGCTTCTTTTTAGAGATTGTTGCTCAGCCTTGTAAAGGATTTAAAAGAAGAAGGGGGGCGAGGGGGGGGGGGGTAAAGAGGACTAAAAGCAGGCAAGAGGGAAAATGAAAGTTATGCTACTTGAGAAGAGAAAGAGGTTTAAGGGAAACATATCCATCCAAACCCAAACATTTCAAAATTAGTTACATCGAACAGTTTCCTTCATTAACAGAATAGTGTGTGCAGCAAGAACAGAAAGACTTTAAATGATTGGTACCCAACTGTATTTTTTAGAAATGCCCAGGATTAACACCCCAGCCTGAAGGCAGATGTACTCAGGCACCCTGCTCCAAGAGTACCTGTCAGGCTCACAGCAAGGGGTGGGGGGGGTGGGGGTTTGCTGTGGTGCTTCCAAAGGCAGAGATGAAAAAATACAGCTCCCATTGCAATGAGATTGTTTAATACATACTCTCTATCATTCACCAACATAAGTTTAAGCAGCACATAAGCCACTTTGACACAGCAATATATCATTCAAAAACAAAACCTGTGCGCTCTGTACCGGGCATGGGCGGATGGATAGCTCATCAGAGGGAGAGAGAGTCTTTCATCAGCTGCCTTTCACTGCCTGATGACAATAATCATTTCAACACAGAGTACACAACCTAGAGTGATGAAGGCAGCAAAACACATCTGGCCTGATCTCTTTAATACCAAATATTTTAAAAACCTGAGAACATTTGTTGAGATGGTTCAACACAATGCCTGAGCCGTAGGAGAAAAGGTTATATTTATTAAAAGAAGAGCCAAGAAAAAGGAAGACAAACTGCCTGTGACAGAAAAGCGTGGCTCATGCTGTATCCAGCTCTGAGCATGCTAGTAAATTCATATTGGGGATGTCAAAAGGCAACAAAATTTTATAGCTCTTAGCATCTGATCCAAAACCGAGCAAAGTCAATGCAAAGCTGCCACCTATTTCATTAAGTCTGATGTTGTGCGCCGTACTTACACTAACCGTGTGCTGTTCTACACAGCAACATTCAGTCCTTAGTTTGTGCTGGTCCTCAAGGTGTAGCAAAATGCTGTATACAGGCGGTCAGTGCTGTTCCTGCAGGCTGCCGAGTCAGGAATGGATGCCAAGCAGTGAACTTGCTTGACTGAGGTGACCCAGAAGATTCAGAGAAAAGCCACATGTGGAAATATAAAACCTCTGAGCCCTTAGGTAGAGCCATCTGGGTTGTTTCCAACCACAAAGCAAGCTGCCAGGTCTGATGGGGCTTTGCCACGTGTTGTATTATTTGCTGTCAGCTCACAGGTCCCATACGTGTGTAATCCCATGTAAGAACTGCACATGTATACCTCCCTGCCACAGCCTGCATTACCATTTGTGGTCTAGAGCTCAAGGACAGTTTCCTCCTTGTCCCTTCCATTCAAACAACACATGAGACGGAGGTAAAGACTTCATCCATCATCTTTGCACTAGCCAGCAAAGGACTCAGAGTATGAGAGGAAGGGCTGCATAGTAGAACACAGGGGAATGAGCTTTCTCTGCCATTCAGAGTCAGTGGCACACAGGAGAAAACAGCCTGTCAAGAGCAGAAGGTGGTTTCTTAGCTTCCGAAAGGAACTGAGTGGATATGCACACATGCAGCTCCTGGAACATATTTTTTCTTTCATGTAAGATACACATCATCCCAAAGAAACTTGTTTGCATTCAAGTTAAATGGCAATGGGCATATTTCAGGTTCTTGATGACCTTCACGTGAGTAGGAGAACCTCAGCAAGTCCAGAAATAGAGCTCTAAAATAGAGCAAAATGCTATCTCCAAGGATTTCTTTACAGTGTCGTTTATACACAAATCTCTTCTCTGCTCAGCAACAGTTTTTCATTTTCTGTGTTGAACATAGAGCTTTTACTAAATATCCTCTGTTTGCAAGTCTCCTAGAAGCACAGTTAGAAATGGATTAAAAATGAATTAGCGTATTAAGATGCTGGTCAGGAAGAAAAAAAAAAAAAAGAAGAAAAAAAACAAAAAGAAGTGTGGAGAAGGGCATAATAAACAAGACAATATGAAGAAATAAAGCTAATTGCCAGCCTGGGAGAGCCATGCAGCACTCTCCTAGTAAGCTGTCTGTCTTAAACCCTCTGGATCAAAAAGTGATTAATCCTACAGACAAATGTAGCCTTGATGGTGGAGATACGCAAAATCCCTTAAACAGAGCAATGCAGTGTTATACTTACCATTCTGAAGGCCTCAATTAAAGACTCTTTAACTACAGCCTTTCCCATTATGTTCCCTGGTGTACTAGGAAGCCCCCTCCACGTGGCAAACCACTCTGAGCCTCAAAAAAATGCTCCTGGCAATGCCCAGTGTTGCTCAGCCAAGCTTAGCCCTCCCTCAGGGGTCTTGTTTCCCTTCCCTGGGCTGAAGTAGCAGCACCAGCCAGCATGGAGAGAAATCGGCACCTCAGCATCACCTACTGCCCCGCATCTACAGGCGCCTGAACTGAACAGCTCTGCAGGCAGCCCCAGGGACCACAGACAGAAATGTCAGGAAGCACCTGGGACAAGGAAGGGCATGAGCAAGTGGGGCAGCTTCAATTCAGCATCTGAGAAAACTTGACAGAGTGACAAGGAGAAGGGAAGCAAAACCGAGGTGTTTCTATAGTGTTGTTCCTACCCAGAATCCAGAATTTTAGCCCTGCCTTTCTTTCAGGGAACTGGGCTTATTCAACCTGGAAAAAAAGAGGCTGAGAGGAGACCTTCTCATTCTCTGCAACTTTCTGAAAGACAGTTGTAGTCGAGGTGGTAATAAACAGTAGAACAAGAGGAAACAGCCTCAAGTTGCACCAGAGCAGGTTTAGGTTGAGCATTAGGGAAAATTGATTCACAGCAAGAGTTGTCAAGCACTGGAACAGGCTGCCCAGGGAAGTGGTGGAGTCATCATGCCTGGAGGTACTTAAAAGAGTGTAGATCTGGTGTTGAGGGACACAGATTAGTGGTGACTAAGAGTAAGTTTAGACTCAATGATCTTAAAGGTGTCTTTCAACCAAAATGATTCTATTATTCTTGCCCATAAGGGCCACATGCCCACCAGACAGGACTAGGCATGCTTGCTGGCATAAGGGGATTTTATTCCCAGGAAGGAACACAACCTAGTCCCAGTCAGAGGCCTTGGGAAGAAATCTCTAGCACTGCTCCAGATTGCTCAAAGAAGCAGCAGTTGGGAAGCCTGAGTTGATCAGGATGTCCTTTGCTGTGCTAGGTCTGGCTCCTTATTACAATCTCATGTTATGCTGTGCTCAGCTCTAATTATCAAACTGTGCCAAGCAAAAATGGTTTTTGAGGCACTCTTCTGATGCCTTTAATTTAGAATCACAGAATCATTTTGATTTAAGATCATCAGGTCCAACCATTAACCCAGCACTCTGACCCAAGCCTGTAGCACTTCAGGGGGTTGCTGTGAACAGTGTTAATTATTATAATCATAACCAATTTGAGTATCTCAAAGGCTGCCTCTGTAAACAGTCTTAATTTTGTTTGTGAGTTCACATGTTCCTCACTACTATCAGCAAGCTCACTGCCCTGGGCAGTCCTGAAAAGCTCACACTAGCACTTTGTGCAGCAGCATCTGGCCCTCCTGGCTGGAAAATATCCCAAAGACAAACTACATCTTGTTAGTCAGAGTTTACTGAGAGCACTTTTTCTATGAAAGATGTTTTTGAAACAAAAACTAATTTAGATGTTTTTCAACTTTTTTTTTTTTTTTTTTCCATTTCTGTAAGATAATACCAGACTTCTGAAAACTACATTTCAGGAATCTAAAGATCTCAGGTTAAATGTAATTAAACAGAAAACTTCCCAAATTATTTGTGCAATTGAATGAATACCTAAGTTTCAAAGAAAATAAAGATATTTCCTGGGAAAAGATCCTTTTTAAAAAAAAAAAAAAAAAAANAAAAAAAAAAAAAAAAAAAAGCTAATTCTCTCTTTAAAAAACACAGAGAGCTTTTTGACTGTCTGTGGGATTTTTTTACTTGGCACATCTCCTTTCTAGTTTATTACGCATCGTGTTAAGTGAGTCCTTTTAGACTCCTCAGCACATCACTGTCACAATGCACTAAAAGGCTTTAGAAAACACATCTCACTAAAAGTGTGGGTGCTAGAAAATGCTCTAGGCACTATATGGCAAAACACGGGACTGAAAGTGTTTATCCAAAGCATATATCAGGTTGCTGCCTTGCCAGATCACAGCCCGCTGGCTCCAGTCCTGTCACTCAGCATCAGCTGAGCACTGCTGTGGTGCATGTGGCCACATAAAGCATCATTCAGACACAGCCACCACGGCAGAGCACACCCTTGCCAAAGCACATGGGGAGCCAACTGCAGCATGTTAGGTGCATGAGAATGTTGGCTGGCCTGCACACATCTGCGTCTGACCCCACGACCTCACTCCTGAACTGGCAGCAGCACCAGGCCGTTCTCCCCACTGTGGTCCTGCACCCAGAGGAAAGTGTTTGCTGGTGGCTCCAGGCTCCCTCAGCTGCCTGTGGCACTTATTCTCAATGTTAAAGAAATATTCAAAGCAGATTTGCTAATACAGGGAGTGAAAACACCAAAATGTGAGGGAAATCTAAGCAAGCACCTTCATTGATTGAAAAATGGGGTTGTGAGTTCCAAGGCCATGTTGTGGCTGCTTAGAAATATGAGGCTTGTATGTCCAAGTTCAGGGGTCTTGAGCAAACAGCCGCAAAAAGGGGAAGAATCAGCCTCATGTATTTGATGCCAACATGGGAGGTAATCGGTGTGAAACAAATGCATCTCTGACATGTTTCGCTCCGTTTGCCAACTAAAACCAGATTTCCTATGTTTAGAAGTAAGATCCATTCTCTGTACAGTGTGACACCCTGACCCTCCCTCTAGCACTGTGCTATTTCACATCCCAAACACCACTCATCTACTGAACCAACTGGAAGAGGCAGTGGTTCCCAGGAGAGGAGGGCAGGGAGTGAATACCTTCCTGACCCCTACAGTTGCTCGTTTTATGCTGTGAAACATGAAATTTGATTACTCTTATCATTAGCTTAGCTCACATAGCTACAAATGTTATTAGTAGCCATAAAATTATCGAGGCCCTCTTAAAATCCATTTTTAAAGAGTGTGTGACATGTATTAGCAGATCTGAAATCCTGATTTCAAATACCCTTACTCAAACATCAGAAACAAAATGTTGAGCTAAGCAACAGTGACAGGGCTTGAGAAGCACTAATGAAGAGTGGTGCCATTGCCTAAGAGAAACATTACACATTATTAACACATTAGCCCACTAAGGCACTGTGCCAGCCGTAATAAGCAACCAATTTGGCATGCTAACTTAGATACACTGGACTATTCAGAAAATCTTCCTCCATTTTTTTCCTCCCCAGTGTACAAACACTTGGAGCAACCTGTTTCCATCTTGCTAATGCCTAGAAAACCACTGCTTAGCTGTGTCCTAATTCCTGAGCACATCTGGTGACTACACTATTAATACCTTGACACCCATCTTTCTGATGCAAGGTCCAGTTCACAAATTGGCTACATATATTATCCATGCATGGGAGTGTGGGAGGGATAAATCATATTCATTATTCACATTCATGAAATTCCAAACACATGGGAAGTACTGATGGTGTCCTTGGGGAACAAGAAACAGCTTGTCAGAGATATCCAAGTAAAAGGGGTGCAAAATCAATTATGAAAGGAGGTGTTTCCTGCTCTAACAAGCTAATTACTGTACATCAAGCCACAAAGGGAAAACTGATGCTTTTTTATTTTTTTAATGGATGTGCTGTCAGATTAAATCAACTTGGAAGAACGACTGAGTTTAATGTATTCCCTCAGCTGATGCTCTCTTTAACACATTTACATATGCGAACATGTTAAGATTCTGTCAGAACCCATGAAATAGGACTGACAGGGCAGAACCTAACAGAACGGTTATGTGACCCTGCTCCAGCAGCTTATTTACATCATTTACATACACTAGTAACTCCAGCTCAAACTGAGAGGGGCTTGGGAGTCACTACTGTGAAAGCAGGAACATCTCAACAGGGAAATGACACATCCCTGCAGCTGGAAAGATCCATTTTAGGAGGCAAACCGAACATATAAATTGCTAATGAACTATCCCTTTCCATCTAGCACAGCTAGCAAAACTGCAGATGGTTGATTCCCCCTGGGATAAGGAATAGGTGAAGCTGGGGTATTAGTTAGCTTCCAGGTTATCTGCAAGGAGCAAACAGCCATATCTTGCTGCCTTTTCCACAGCAGGAATCAGAGTGAGTGGTATTTGCTGCCTGGCTCTCCCAGCCCCTTGGCCAGCCTGTGCACAGCAGGGCTTCCTGGCTTTCCTCAGGGCTTTTGCCCCAATATTTGCCTAGGATGAATGCAATGCTTCCCTGTTTCCCTGTATCCACTTCTTCAGCCTTCTCTGCCTTTTTTAACAGACTCACAAGCCTCCAAGAGCCAGCATTCAACTAAAGGTCCCTGCATGCACAAGCCTTTGCATTGGGCAGTGATGCTCACCTGTGTTAGGGGTCGAAGCACTAATATTTCTATTCGCTGCTCCACAGAAGCTGGATTGTTTTCATGCAGCCACCCACACTGGAGGCCAGGGGTTATACCCTGCCCACAATGGTATCATGTGTGACCGAATACCTAGAGTGCAGTGTACAGATGAAGGCTCTCACCTCTCAGCAGCGGGGATGGGTGGCGCGGGGGGCTTGTGTTGCCTGACATGCCCTGGAGTACTAGCCCACAGGCACCAGACAGCTCCCTCCCTGCCTCTGCCCAGGGCTGCAGAGGTTGCTGGATCAAGAAAAGGTCTTGCCATCCCACATTCCTACAGGACAGAAAACCAAACTGAATCTTGGGTTTCACTAACTCATCAGAGCATGCTCAGCAAAAAGAATGCCAGCACTTCAGCCAGGCTCTTCAAAGCTGGCAGCCAAAACCTTTTGCAGACAAACAGCAGGGTCTGTGCCTGCTGCAGCTCTGCTGTCCGGCATTTGCAGGCTGCAGCGCGATGGCTGCACCCAGCTGTGTCAATCTGTTTCCACCTCTGAGCTGACTATAGCTGAAAGACAGATGACCTGTTATATATTTTCTTACCTTTAACTATTCCCACATGATCGGAGTGTTTCTGGCATATAGGTAATAGGTCCACTCTTGAAGTCTTTATCAGGGCCAGGTTGTCACTGGTCCCTGCACCACCAGCTGTACGGAGGAAGATTAGAAGGAGCAATCAGATTTCCATTTGTTCGAAGCAAAGGCAGGAGAAATTTCTATACTTAGAGATGGTAACAAGATGCTTTTCATTGTATTCAATGGGCAAAGCCTCACTCAAAAAAAGCTGGAGCATCTCCCACTGAACACCACTCACCTGCAGAGCAAGCCAGAAGAGAAGGTTACATTTTCCAGTGGGTTTTTCAGCTTGGGCATGATCACATTTCTTCTTTGAAAGAGGAATGTAATCAAGCCCCTTACACAAGCAAAACTCCCAGAACAGCTCCACCTAAGTGCAAAAGGAGTAAGGATTCAAAACATGAGCTAAGATGAGACAAACATCTGTTTATTTGCCTGTTGTCTTCTCTCCTACTGAGTAAGCATGGGCAATGCTAAGGTAACCATGTTATTCATGAAGGGGATTGATGTCCTTGAAGCTGTTCAGCTCCTTGAAGAAAATGCACAACTTGTGTCTTACACTCAGATGGATTCACTCACTTGTGGAATTTATCCCTTGATACCATTGTCTGATGCAGGCTTTCCTTCACACACACACATCTGCAGACAGCAATTTCCTATTACAGATGCTGCCCATCACCTCCATCTTCCTTTCTTCCATTCACAAGGAGTTCAGATGTAGGCACTTCAGCGGAAACTGACATGGCCAAGGAAGGTTGGCCTCAGCTTCCCTGTGGTTCAGCACAAGCCCAGAAGAAGGGCCTCATGCAGAGGGCAGTGTCTGGCCAGCCATCCTGGCCAGCAGGCTGTGACCCAAGCCAAAGACACGCTGCACGACACAGCCTTTTCCAGCCCCTTGGTGCTCCCTGAGAGCTCTGTGCACAGACAGAAAGGCAAGCAGTGTTAATGATGAGGGGCTGTCCCTACAGCAAGGTGTGGTGGCTGAAACCTCCAGAAATGCCACCCAGAGCAGAATGCATGCTTCCAGACAGGTGGTAGCTGATGTTGTCAGATGTACTGCTCATGAGCAAGCAGGAAAATAGAGTGAGTGTGAGCTGCTGGGTGTTTCAAACCCTGCCTTTCTAGGTAATGTCCACCTGCTCCTTCATGGCTAGAGCATGAGCTGAGCCTCTGGGAGCTTTCTGAAGAGCATGTGTTGGCCCCACATGCTAAGATGCACTCTCCAGTGAAGTCCATCTCCTCAATAAAGGGGAAAATGGAGAAGATGGAGACATCTGCTGGGAAGCTGTCAAGTTTATTAGACACATGCAAGTTTGGGGACGGAACAGCAAGAAGATCTCAAGGAATCTGAGCTCAAAGAAATAAAGGCAACTTCAAAAGGCACAAGCAGACCAGCAGAATTGCTTAACAACAATAATTTTTTTGCTGGCAATAGAATTGAAAACACCTGAGAATCAAATCGGGATTCAGCCTATCTGCCAGCCTGGAATTGCAGCTGCTATTGATTCTGGGCGCTAGATCTTAGGAAAGCTCCTCTGTAAACTCCTGACACTGGCCACTACAAGCGATCCCAGATGTGGAAGGATTTATGGGATCCCTACACTTTAAAATATGCACAGATTAAAGATCGTGCTAATTCTAAACCTAGAAGGAGGTAGTGCTCACACTCCCTCCACTCTCCTCAGTGCCAGGATGTCAGGGGCAGACCGAGCTTGGCCTGAAGACCAATGGAGCCATGGTAACCTGCGGAGTGCCTCAAGACATCCACAAACAGGGACTGGGAAAAACACATTTATAAATGCTCTTTCACAATGAATGTAAAATGCCTTGGTGTCTATTAGGAAATATGGTGCAACCACAAATCACCCGCAGTTAATAGTCCTTACCCAAGACAGCTCTTTCCCGTGACTTGAGCCACCTTGCCATGGCACAGAGAGAGGATGTGAACCCTTTTGTTATTTGCTGGAGGAGTCTGCATGCTGGGAGAGTGCTGTAACCTGCTGGAGCTCCTACATGCCCTCCACCAACATTGCAACTTTTCCTTCCAATTTCATCTCACAACTCCCAGACAGGGACCCCTCAGCAAATATGGGGACATCAAAGCATGGAAACAGTCAGTCTTTGTATCCTCTGCAAAGTAAAAAAGCAACCTGGTCCACTTTCCACATGATGCCCCTAGTACCAGGGAGACAATTTGCATTGATTCAGGTCAGGATGAGATCAGCCCCTTCGTACTGACAGAATAAATGAGGCTGTTTGTAGTGGTAAATACCAAGTCAGATGCATCCACGCAAGGCAGCTTTTGTCTGCAGCAATAAGGCAGGAGTGTCTCTCCTCACTGTGTATGCTTGTGAGCATCACTGCAAACAGCAGCATCACTAAAGGCGGCTTGATGACGTACAATTTCCTTGTTATTGTCTTAAACAAAAGATTAGTCTTTAAAGTAAAGAAATTAAAATCTACGTGAGTGGAAAGCTGAATGTGCAGCCATTTGGTGGAAGTTGATTCTGGACCATGAATACAGCAAAGCCAGCTGCTGGCTTGTGTTCACACACATTTCTGAATTGTCTGTGAGCTCTCAAAACTAATGATCGATATGTTGTCTGTTGTGGTAAACAGATTTTTTTTTAAACTCCTGCTTCATACTCTACAGAAGAATTTTATTTCCATGCCTGTTAAATAATGCCTTTTATTTCCATGCCTGTTAAATAATGATAGATTTTATGACAGCAAATGTAAGATCTGTCATGTGACTAGGATTCACTTTTGCTGATAATGCAATACCTGACCCTATAGCAAAGTAACTAGTGCTCCACATCTCCAGCTCAGCATCCAGACTGATTTTTTGCAGTCTGAGCTCAGGGCAGCCTCCCATACTGCCTCCTCCCTTTTGCTTGGATGTAACCAGGCAAGGAGAACAAGCTCGAAAATACACCAACATCTCCTGTGTTTCATAGAATCATAGAATTGTTTCGATTAGAAAAGATCTCCAAGCTCATTGAGTCCAACCATTGACCTAACACCATTATGGCCATTAAACCATATCTCAAAGTGCCATGTCTACATGTTTTTTTAGCACCGCCAGGGACAGTGACTCCACCACCTCCCTGGGCAGCCTATTCCAATGTCTGACCACTGTTTGGGCAAAGAAAATTTTCCTAATACCCAATATAAACCTCCCCTGGTGCCGCTTGAAGCCATTTCCTCTCATTCTATTACTTGATACTAGGGAAAAGTTTCAAAAGAACTGGGGGACAAGGGTGGGAAGGAAGCCACCCAGATTTTCAGGATCATTCCAGAATATCATTTCTTGTTCTTCTGTGTATTTTAATGTAGGAGTTGATATCAGGTCCATGTGCTTGCTCAGTTAATGGCAACCCACAGTTATTGCTGTACTTCCTTGACATACCTAACATGATATGAAACTTCATTTAGTATGTTATATCCTGTACTTGGGCAAGAGGTTGTGCAGGGCTGTGAGTCCTAGCTGTGTGGTGGTGCATGGTGCCCACCCAAGCCAGGTATCAAAAATACCAGCCACTCTTCCTCGGAAAAGAACTTCACTTGTGGCTAGCAGGTAAGAGTCAGAGTAAATGACAAATACCACAAAGTTCTTATTACCAAATTAACAGAGATCAAAACTAGAAAGGCTCTTCCCAAGGCCTGTTGCTACAGGTGAGTGGCACAGCTGCCACACAAATGCATTAAAACTGCCAGACCAAGCCCCAGCCAAGGTGTTTGCAACCCCACAGATCCCTGCACCACTCTGAGTGACATTTTCTTTTGCTTCCACAGCCTCTAAGGTGAATACCTTGTAAAACTGTTGCAGCTGAGGGTATCAAACAGCTGCTCAAGCTCTGCAGAAAAAGTCAAGCTCTGCGATCAAGTATTTGTGATGTGCTACCTTGTGAAAAGCGAAAATGCTCTCCTTCAGCAGCAAATAGTAAGTGCATCAAACAAGAAAATCTAGCAAATGTATCAATGCCAGTGCCATGAGAGCTATGTAATCTGTCCTTAAAATGAAGGCCATGGGATTCTCTTTCTAGGCATTGTCCCGCCGGAATGATATATGCTGTGGGTTTACATGAGGCAGAGGAGTTAGTTCCCATTGAAAGAGTGGAAGCTCATTCTTTGCTGCCTTGATCCCAAGTCAGGAATCTCTCCCTCTCTGAATACACACAAAATCTGCCCCAGGCAGATTTTGCCCTGGTGGTGGGTGAGCTGGCCAGAGAGACTCGAATTGGGCAGTGCAGTGCTGTGTCTTTGCCTCAGATTAGCTTATTAGCACACTCGAATTGAGGAAACCATCCCGGGAGGCTCTCAGAAATGAGTCAAACATGACAAGACCCTCCTTTTGGACCTACCCAGCTTTCCTGAGGAAGGAAGGGGCAAAGAATGGGATGCTTATATTGCCCCAGCCACTTCTGGGGCAAACATTTACTTTAGATAAGTGTCATGTAAAGGAGAGAGGCTGGCTGCTAGGGTTGATAGTTAAATATTTATCATGTCTGAATTAGCATAGCAAAAGCTCAATTCATCAATTTGTTCTGGTTTGTTTGTAAGAAGGGGGGTGGCAGGCACCCTGATAGGGGTGGAGCTGTGGGTGGGCAGGGTGTGCATGCTGCCTCCATTGTGGGTCTGCAGTGTGGCTCCCTGCTGGCACTGGGACTTGTTGCCCCATTGGCTTACCCCTTCATCAGGGTCAGGCAAGAGGCTAGCTGCCGACAGGGCTGCAGGGATTCCCTCCTCTCCCCAAAACCCATCTGCACAGGGTGCAGCCCCAGGCCGGTGAGGAAGCTGTGGGGAGTAGCCTGGCCAGGCAGCGCCAGCCGGAGGGCTGTCCACACCAGGGCCAGGGAGGGTGTGCGATGCCCTGGAAGGGTTAAGGCTTCTTTTCAGGACAAAATCCCCCAACAGAAGGCAGGGTCAGCCTCCGAGCTGAAATCTAAGTGCTAATGACTGATGCCCTTCACCCCACCGCTGCCCCCAAAGGCGAGTGCCCTGGATGAGCAGGGGCCGGAGAGCGTTTAACATTTGAACTTCTTCTCGTCTGTGAGGCAGCAGGCCGTTGTGCGCAGGGTCACTGACCCCCAGCCCCACTCCCCCCAGCCCCTCAGCTGCCTCCCAGCCCTAATTGAATGACAGATGGTCAGCAGCAGAGAAAGGACAGGAGCAGGGGCCCACGCCCCTGGTGCTCCTGTCCACGCACACCCTGTGCCAGCCAGCATCACAGCCCAGTACCCACTTACCTTGGAGAGACAGGGCAGTGGACAGAGCTGGGCGTGGAGTGCTACACTGAGGTCACCCTGGGGCCAGAGGCAGCTCTCCCCAGCCCAAATCCAGCAACTCACCAACCTTTCCCATCCCTTTGCCATGCAGCAAAACACTACTACATTTATGAAGGCCTAACCAGTATGGAATGGATGAGGTGCCCTGCTGCTCCTGGCAATGTCAGGGACGGGAAAGGCTGGGGAGCCACTGTGCATCCACAGGGTTGTGGAGCAGACATGCAGAGCCTGGGCAGGGAAGGTAGCACCGTGGCCACCCCCTTCCCCTGCCTGAGGCCCCAGGAGCTGCTGTATCCCCCACAGTCCCTCAAGCCAAGGGTGCTGGTCATGTCCTGCCCTGGATGGAGGATGCCACAGGTGACAGGAAGGACCTTACTGGAACTGCAAAGAGGACTGTGGAAATGGTTCTTAGAGGGCCCAGACCCTCTCCCTGCTTCCAAGCTGCAGCCCTTCCAGCTTCCATCCAGACAAAGGTAGGGAGGCTGGTGTGGGCCCTTCGGGGGCAGAAGCTGTGCCTGCTGGCTGATGAGCACAGCCCTGGGCCCCCTGCTGCAGCCCGCGGTCCCTTTAACAGAGAGCCGTGATTCCCACAATTACTGGGATTACAAGGAAAGGGTTATCGATTTGCAGCCTGCACTGTGTGATCAGCGCCCAGGCAGCCCCCCCGACCCACCTCTCCTACTGTAAGCACGAAACCATTTATAAATGTTTTATTTCACTGATCGCCTCACCCTTGCTGCATAATAATAACCCCTGCAGCATGGCGATATATTCTTTCCACTCCCCCTTTCCCCATGCCCACAGCCTGCAAAAGGCACCAACGTGATATGCAGCAGCCCCTGATTTGTGTGTATGTTTTAATTACCACCGCTGAAACCTGTACACAAGCATAAAAAAGGGTGAGGAAAGGCAGAGCAGGCCCAGACGGCAGAGGCAATGGCAGCCTAATGCACCGCTGGCTGACAGCGACTTCCGCTCAGGCACCTTCTCCAGATCGAACCCTTCGATTGTAACTGAAACAATTTGCATACTGATTCCTCTCATAGCCTCCCGATCCATAACCAGCCAGGCAGCTATTCAAATGCAAGTAGCATCCCTAAATGCAAGGCTAGACTGACCAAAATGCGCTGTCCAACAAGCAGGAGGAGAAGAAAAAGCCCATGATTATTATTTCTATTTTTGTTCCTTTTAACCTTTAAAAGATTTAGCTGGAAGCTGTTTGTATATGACTGGGAATGTAAGAGAGAGAATTGATCCTGGACTGGACTTAAAGATGGAGTAAAACGGGGCACTGGATAGATTTTTGGTTGTGGTGTTTTTTTCTTCTTCTTTTTTTTTTCTTCTTCTATTTTTTTTTTTTTTAATTTTTACCTAAGCCACAAACTGAGGCTTTTTTAGGGTGAAAGAGAGTCTGTCCTCTTTCCCACCCCCTTCCTCCACCAAAACCGTCTCAGATCCTGCAGACTCAGAGAATACACAAATTGCTGCCTCTGGTGCACGTTGGGCTGATGAAGAACGTGTAATTCTGGCTGTAAATTCTTGCATTTAAGTTGGTCCAATAAAAGATCTCTCCTACTCCTTGTGAGGGTTTGGTGCTTTATTTTTTAACGGGACTGGCGTGGCAGCCGTGGTGGTTGCAATGGGCGGGGCGCGCAGCGGCCGCGGGCGCTCAGCGGCGGTGGGAGGGCGGCTGAGTGGCGGAGCAGGGCCCGGGCGGGGACCAGGGCCCGGGCGGCTCCGGGGGCCTCCTCCGAGCCTGCGGAGCGGCGTGTACGCAGAAGAGGGAGGGAGCCTCGTCGGCTACCTCTGCGCCCGCGGGGCCGGGCGCGGAGCCGGGCGCGGAGCCGACTCGTTCGCCGCCCGCCCCGTGTGGCTGCCCGCGCCCGCTCCGCCGCCCGCAGCCCGATATAGGCTGCGGTGGTAGCCCGCCGGCATGTCCAAGGCAAGAATGGTGTCGGAGCTCTGCACGCCTCCATATTTGGGGCTGTTCCTTGCTAAATTCACCGTGAACGTCCCCGAAATCGATCCCGATCATGTTCTGCGAATAAGGGCCCCGCTTTTATTTTAGTTGGGATGATGTGCGGTGCTACGGCTCCTGCGGGTCGGGGGAATCGATTGCGGACTGGTTTCTCCGCAGGTTCGGGCGCTGCAGAGAGCAGAGGCACGGAGCTTTAGCGTGTGACTGCCGTGTCGCTGTACACAGGAATAAATGATGGGGATACGTAGATATTTTATTATTTAGCGACGGCGAAGGGAAAGCTTTTAGGCTGCCGTGGAGCTGGCTGGCTCCTCTTCTCACTAAAATTCCCATTTGCCTCGGGCTACGACCTGTTATTTGACCTTTAGACACCCTGGAAGACAGCAGAGTTTTCCTTTCAAAACAGCGATAAGGAGAAGGGATGGGATGACTCGGACTAGAGGACCCGGGCCCGGGCCTCTGGCCAGCCGAGGGCCGAGCAGCCCTCTCGCTGGGGCGGGGTCAGGGGGGAGTCCAGGGTGACACGCGTTCATTTTGATTTCATTTGGAAACATTTGGTGGTTGTAGATCTTTCTCTGGTTTGTTGCATCACCACAGCTCACCCCTTAAAACAGTAATTCAAGATGTAAGTAAAAGTGTTTTCATTTTTATTGATCCTGCTAACATCTTTCATTACCCAACACGTAACCACAACAAATGATTGCTCATTTGATACGGAGAATTTTATCGATGCTCTCTGCAGTCGGGGCGCGAATTCCAAATCCCAGCGGCGCTGGGAGCAGAGAGGCGCGGTGCTGCGCGGAAGCTGCTCGGGCGCTGCCCGAGTCCCATAGTCCCCTGACCGGCCGCATCTCGCTGCCCTTAACCCGGCTTCTCCCAGGGTGCACGACGGCGTGGCCGGGGCCACCTGCCCCCAGCGTTTCTCCAGCCGAAAAGCTGGGGACAGCTCCGGGAAGAGGAAGGCAGGCACCCCTCGCTTGGGCCGGCCCCGACGTGGTGCACGGGGCCAGGCCCGGAGCTACAGCATGCGGAGCCGGCCTGCGGATGGGGGGTGGAGGGTAGGAAATGCAGCCGCCCCTGCCCTCACGTTTCGTTACCTCGCAGCGACACCCAACAAGTAGCGGGAGGAGAAACGGCCACGCCGCCGGCACCGGCTCGGCCACCGCGCATCGGCTGCCCCCGCTCCGGGAGTGCCGGGATGCACAGCTGTCCTCTCGCTCTTCTGTTTCCTCCCGGTTTTAAAAAATATACGCTAAATAAATTATTTGTTTTCTTGTAAAGGGATATTTTGCTTAACTAAACCAAACAAAACCAGAAAAACAGATAGAAATCAACAAACCTCTAGGTTAATAGGGGATAGAAAACGATTTGAAACAGCGGATCCTGTTTGATTTACACGATCCCTTTCAGCTAACGGCGTGAAATTATTTTCAGATATTAAACAAATACTGCTATTTTAACTGTCTTTGAAGGTATTATTTTTGTCATTAATATTAAAATCGAAGGCAAGTTTATGAGAGAGAGGCTCGAAGAACTGGTTTCGATGCAAGAGACCTACTGTGAAATTAAGCTAGGTGGATTCTTTATTAAATGATTTTCGGTCTTCTGTGGTTTTATGAAAATAAAAGGCAGCACTTTGTCATTTTTAACAATGTAAGTAGCCAATAAATCTAATTTTCACATTGATTTCTGTAGGAATTAAGTGATATCTACACTATCTGCTGTGAATTGTTTATGGAAACAAGCGCTACTTTCTCATGGTGGAAGCTGGTTTTGAAAATAATAATTACAAAAATATCTTTTAAAAACTGCTGCTGAAAGACAGCAGCGTTTTAAAGCACGGGGGAAAAATTTTTATTTTTATATATATATATATGAATTTGACCGTGGGGATCTGAGACGGTACCTAGACAAAGAGTTGTACAGAATGTGTTCAGACGGGTACAGGAGAGCATTGTATGGGAAAATGTCTAATACTAATTAATTACCGAGATGGACAACTGATGGAGCTCTCAGTTTGATGCCCGGGGAAGTGAGGAGGAAAAGGAGAAGGAAAAAAAAAAAAAAAAAAAAAAAAAAAAGGAAGGGGGGAAAGAAAAGAAAAGGGGGAAAAAAAAAAAACAGTGAGCGAATATATTGACTCGTAGATGTAACTAATAAAGACCTCAGCTCCGAAACTCCGGGCGTTGCGAGCAGCCCTGCCTGATTAAAGCGTGTCCCTGCCCTAATTGATAACTCAGAGCGGTGCCCTTTCCTGAGCGCCGACAGAGCATCACCTCTGGGCAACATCCGCAGCCCGTTAATCGCACCTTTCCCTAAATAATAAAGCACGCTAACGGTGCTCGCTGGAGCGCTATTAATCCCTCTTGTGCTCCCGCCCGTTAATACGGGCACAAGCACTCCGCTGTCCTGCAGCGGTGCGGGCCACAGCGGACAGGTTGTTTCGTGAGAGCCAAAGCGGTGCTGCGGAGAGGGAACCAGCCCCGCACCTCTCCCGCGCTGGCCTGCTGGGGCGGAAGGCCGGGGTAGCAGCGGCCCGACTGCAGGGACTACCTCGCAGACACACGCTCCGCGGGCGGGAGGGCTCGGCCCGGGCCCGCGTGTCCAGAGTGCGTCGTGGGCGGCGGCTCCGGGCCATGGTAGATCCCCGGAGAGGAGGAGCGCGGGATGGGACCGCACTCCGTTCCTTCCTTCGGTTACCCTGAGCTCTGCCCGTGCCGCGGGTTAGCTCCCAGCGGCCCACCGACCGGGCTCGGCTGACTGCGGGGACCCCAAGGAGCAGGTCTTTTGCACCCCAAGGGGGATGTTGTCCTGCGGAGTTCCCAGAGCATCCTGGCAGGACCTGAAGCACAAGGGTGCAGACCGCCGCGCCCAGCACCGTGTGGATCACACTCATCCCCAGAGTCCACGCCGGTCGCGGGGGGGGGGAAGCGCCAAAATGGTCCTAGACTGCCTGCGAGGAGGCGGCAGCGTAGAGTTCAAACAGATCAAACTATCAGAAGTCATTTATCCGGTTTCATAAATTATGTTCTCGTTATCTCCTTTAATTCATGCTCCTGTCCACTTGATTGCGGGGTTTCAGCAGATAAAAAGTTTATAAGTTGGTAGGGTTTTTGTTTTCCTTTTTCCATCATTAACATCATTAATATAAGCTATCAATAACCCTGTCGTTTGGAGCATAGCTTCACAGTATTGATCTGCGCAGCTATTCATCTCTGCCATAGAAGACACGGAATAATTTTCGCATTATAGTAGCTCGGATTTGCTTTTAATTCATATTTAAAGCTGCAACTGACTCTGTGGAGCTCTCTGCGAAAGACTAGAGGCGCCTAATTAATAATAAGTTAGAAATGAAGGAAGGCACCAGTGGATAAATAATTAATACAGACATCTCTGTCTCTTTGAATATTGCTACTTTAAAAATTTAGACTTACCAGGGCTGTACTGTAAGTCTGCAAGTTATATAGAGGAGATGATTTAAGAAAGCTTTTTTTTTTTTTTTTTTTTTTTTCTTTTTTTTTTTCCCCTGAAATACAATGCTAAATTATTTACGGTGTTTTGCAATCTTCCATAAGTTCCTTCATTAACAAGCGCTGCGGTTTGCGCTGGGCAGTGCGGAAGAGCGCGGCTGCAAGAAGGGATTGCGGCGACTCGGCCAGGGCAGCGCCCTGCAGCCAGCGGAGCTCCGTCGGTGCCCCGTTGCTAAGCCCCGCGTCCCCCAGACCGGACAGGCACCGGTGCCGGGGGGGCGCACATGGGAGCAAAGGGGATATTCGCGCTCTAGAGCGGGCAGCAGGGGCTGCCTGGCAGGCTGAGAACAAGCCCAGCCACTGGGCTGCTGCTGCCCCCCGGGATGCCTGCCGTTTTCCCCGGGCCCGAGGGGGAGCGCTGCGGGGGGACCCTGGACCCCCCTCCTCTCCGGGCGGGCACCCGCCCGGACGCAGCTTCCCCTGAAAGCCGGGCCCTCCCCCGCCTGCCCCGGCCGCTGCAGCCCTCTGTTCTCTGTCTGCCCCCGACAGATGTATCTGTTTTTGTCACCAAGCAAGTTTCCAAGAAGCTCGACGGGGGAAAGTCTGGAAAAGTTAATCCCTCCCGGCAGCTGTTGGCTTTGGGAGCCTTCGAGCGTCACCTTTGACACGCTCCCCCATGCGAGGGGTCCCGGGTGCCGCAAGCTGTCACTGCGCAGGAGGCGCGGAAACTCGCGCAGGGCTCGAAAGACGGCAGCGACTATACATGAAATTTAAAAAAAAAAAAAAGAAAAGAAAGAAAAACCCAACAACAAATAAAACACTCTCTGTCCGGTCCACCCCAGCGTACTGCGATGGCTGCCCCGGGCCGAGCTGCCCTGTCCGAGCGGGCCCTGGTGCCCGCACGGTGTTCGCCAGCGTCAGGCGGGAGATTACGGCCGTTTCATGGTGTCATTATCTCGGATTTAAAAAGCACACACACGCAACGCAATTCAAACAAGCAAAGTTGCGTTTTAAGTCCGCTCCGAGTATCTGCTGATCAAATAAAGACTTAAGGGCGGTAACGATTATTCTGTTAAATATATGGTACTTGACTGCACAAGCAGTAATTGATTAGCGTACCGAAATGATCTCTCTCCGGCGCTCCTCTCTCCGCCAGTGGGGCGGAAGGCTCCGCCAGGAAATCGTGCCGAGCACCGCGCCGAGGGGAGCCCACGGCTGGGCAACCCCGATGGCGGGGAACTGAGGCGCCGTGCCTGCCTCACCTGCCCAACTCCGGGCTCCTGCGAACCCGTTGCGGGGTCCTGGGGCACCCACCGGCCGAGCCGGGCCCGGGCGCCGTCGAGGAACGGCGGCACTGTCTCTCCTGCGCGGTCTTCCGCACCGGAGGCTTTTGCACATCAGGGCCGTCCTGTCACGGGGATCCCCCCAAAGAGTAAAGAGAAAGAAAACAGGTTTTGGAAGAAAAGATTCCTGTAGGGCTGAGAGAAGATGGTTGCGAACCCACGACCAGTCTTTTCCAAGGTTGTAAACTGAACCTAGGCAGAGGCTGCCAGGTAACAGGACTCTCCGAATTGTTCGGGCTCGTTTTTATGCTCGTCACTTAAAGAAAATTTCGATGCTGTAATTTCTTCTAAACTCGAGGGAGTAACTTATATTTGCTATGATATTTACTTTGGTAGATAATTGCTAACCAAGTGGAGATGAGATATTTTTAATTAAACTGTAAATTGTGTTCATATATTGATAATGAAGAAGCTGACAACGTTTCGATTAGATCTGTGACATCACCTCGCGTTGGCCCGGGAAGCAATCACAGCCGTTCGCTTCAGCTCGAAATGCTCTCGATAATTTTGCTTTATTTTATCTTAAACTTTTCCTGAGATCATTAATTAGGTTTCTGGTCTACTTGTTCTTCTTTCACAGATACGCTTTTCCTTATATATCGCTAGCTTTAAAAAGTGAGGAAACTGTTAGCGTTAACATTACGTCCACACTCATAAAGATGTGAAAGCTTTTCGGGCTGGTGTTCTACAGACCAGGATCTGTATGTATTTTGCAGTGCAAAAATAAAATGTGGAGGACCTTCGTGCACTCAGGAAAAGTGCGCGGAGGTGAGTAGGGAATGTCTTTCAGAGACGTGGTTCGACGGCGCTGAGTTCCTACAAATATATGTGTGTGTTTCTGTTAATTGCAGAAAATAAACCCGCTGTGGAAATTCTGTATTTATAGAGGGGGGAAAAGCTCTGGATAATGGCTTCCAGGAAGTACAGGCAACACATTCAGCAGATAGTTGTCGTGACTTCAAGTTTCCTGCGAGGTTGCCCGGCTTCTAAGGCTGTTTTTAGCTCACGGACCGGACACATACACTCACAGGCTATACACACGCAGACACGCATACGGCTGGTCAGCAGTCTACGCCGGCCTACCAGGGCACTGTCCCCCGTGAACGCTCCACGAGGGACCGCGACATACAGCCGTGCCTGGGCGACAGACAGACAGACCCACGACTCGCCGCGGGTAGGGCGGACGGGCGGGGAACGATCCCCAGGCCCGCACTGACGGAGGTGGACATCCCTCACCCCGCAGATGCTGTATCGGGAATGGCCAGAGCAGGAGCGGGACCAGGCCTCCACAAGTGCTCGGTACTTTGGGACGGAAGCGTGAGGCGAGGGCTCCTGCTGCCTCACGGCGCCAGTGCAGCAGCAAGTCCCCACGGGCTCTCCGCGGGCTCCGCACAGGCTCCCGAGCAGCCCGCTGCCCCACGCAAGGACCTCCATGGGCCTTGGCTCTCCTTTTCGGGTAATACCTTCTGCGGAAGGAACTGCAGGGTGTAGTTTCCCTACCGGGGTGACTCTTGCTCGAGGACCGGCTCCAGTCTCCGCTCCTGCGGTGTCCACCTGCCGTGGAGCCGGTGGCTCCTGGCAGTGGACTCATGGCTCCCTTTAGGGAAAGGGCCTATGAGCTTTTGGCAGGGCGAAGGGTGGGTGAAGGCCTCCCCTTACAACCGGGGGATCGAAGTAGTGAGTCGAGGTGCCCTGGCTTTGCATCCCACCGGCGGGAGCTTTGCGAGGACAGGTGTTCCAGCCCTGGGTCCCCTTTCCCTGCAAAAGCCTCCTGGGTACCGGGGCAAGCCCCACCGCGGAGGGTATCTGATGGTTGTCCCCGGGCCTTCGCGGGGCGAGGCGGACCGACGGCAGCTCGGGGTGCGCGAGAACTTTGGCAGGCGCCGACGGCGCTCGGAGAGAAGCGCGGCGGCCGGGCTGTCAAACGGGGCGGGCTTTGTGCCCGCCCGGGGCCACCCGTTTGTGGCCCCGCGGCTCTCCCGCAGAGCGCCTCAGCTCGCCCCGTCCCTCCCGCCGCTCGGTGCCGCGCACACGCTGCACTCTGCCCGGCGTGGTTCGTTATTGTTAATGGGCGAACAATAGGCACATCTGCCCTTTCTTCCAGCATAAAGACACCTTAGCTAACGAGGAGGGGCTGGCGGGTGGGCTCGCTTTTTCTTTCTCCTCCTCCTTTTCTTTCTTTTAGGAGAAAAAATAAAAGAAAACCAGCGGCATGTCCGGCTGCTGGGCGCCTCGCGGCATATGCTCGCTTTGCACCGCCGGGCACAGCCCCCGGGCTAGTCGGAGTCCCCGGCAGGGGCTGTGAAGGTCCCTCCCCATCTCATTGCTTGACTGAACACAGCGGGATCTCGGGGCTGGGGAGGGGACGGGGCAAGAGCTTGGGGGTGGTCTGGAGATGAAGCACAGGGGGCATCCCGGCCGGCATCGGGACACAACGCTGTGGGGCTTCCGGGCACCCTTCCCCAGGCTGGGTAACGGGAAGTTTCCCGATAGGGCAGTACACTGGAGTGATCCTAGA
>WBNM01043342.1:58511-76112 GCA_013399055.1 Ramphastos sulfuratus | reverse complement strand
AAAAAAAAAAAAAAAAGCAAGCAAGCAAAGCCACCAGTCCGGCAGCAGCAGCAGCACCGCCACCAGCTCGCCCGCCGCCGACCCGCGGGAGGAACCGGCCCGCGGCAGCAGCGAAGAGCTCCGGGACGCCCCGCCGCCCACCAGATAGATGTGCGGTCCAGCCGCCCGCACGGTCGACGATGAACGCGCAGCTGGCTATGGAAAACATCGGCGATCTGCACGGGGTGAGCCATGAGCCGGTGCCCGCCGCCGCTGACCTGATGAGCGGCAGCCCCCATCACCGGAGCGCAGTGGCTCACCGCGGCAGCCACCTGCCAGCCCACCCGCGCTCCATGGGCATGGCATCCATCCTCGACGGCGGCGACTACCACCACCACCACCGGCCGCCCGACCACGCGCTGACGGGCCCCCTGCACCCCACCATGACTATGGCCTGCGAGACACCCCCCGGCATGAGCATGAGCAGCACCTACACCACATTAACCCCTCTGCAGCCTCTACCTCCCATCTCGACGGTCTCGGACAAGTTCCCTCACCACCACCACCACCATCACCATCACCACCACCCCCACCAGCGGATACCGGGCAACGTGAGCGGCAGCTTCACGCTCATGCGGGATGAAAGGGGTCTGGCGTCTATGAACAATCTCTACACCCCCTACCACAAGGATGTTACCGGCATGGGGCAAAGCCTCTCTCCGTTATCTGGATCGGGCCTGGGGAGCATCCACAACTCCCAGCAAGGGCTGCCCCACTACGCTCACCCCAGTGCCACCATGCCTGCCGAGAAAATGCTCACCCCAAACGGATTTGAAGCTCACCATCCTGCCATGTTAGCCAGGCATGGCGATCAACACCTCACCCCCACATCCGCTGGTATGGTGCCTATCAACGGGATCCCACACCACCCCCATGCCCACTTGAATGCCCAGAGCCACGGGCAGATTCTAGGCTCTGCCAGGGAGCAAAACCCTTCTGTAACTGGTTCGCAGGTCAACAGTGGAAGTAATTCAGGGCAAATGGAAGAAATCAATACCAAAGAAGTAGCTCAGAGGATCACCACCGAGCTCAAGCGATACAGCATCCCCCAGGCTATCTTCGCCCAGAGGGTGCTGTGCCGCTCTCAAGGAACTCTCTCAGACCTACTGAGGAACCCCAAGCCCTGGAGCAAGCTCAAATCCGGCCGGGAGACCTTCCGCAGGATGTGGAAGTGGCTCCAGGAGCCGGAGTTTCAGCGGATGTCTGCTCTGCGGCTGGCAGGTGAGCCCGCTGCGGGGCGGTCGGAGCACGGCAGTGGTGGAGCTGGGGGCCCCGGGCCTGTCCAGGCCGCCCCAGTCCCTCTGCCTGCCTCCGAAGAGCAGCCCTGCCCGCCCTCCGCCGCTCCGCTTCTCTCCTCTCCCCGATCCCTCTCCCAGCTCCGCGCACCGGCACCGTGCGGCTCCTCTGCGACACGCTCCCGGCTGCCAGACAAAGCCGGGTCGGGGTTCGGGCTGAGGGCTGCGGCGCCCCGTATTTCCCCATTGTCCCGGGTGAGGCGCACCCGACAGCCTCTCCTGCCGCCAGCGGGACGGCGTCCAGCGTGCCCGGTAAAGGGGAGCTGCCGACACTCGCGCCGGCCGGTGACAGGGCTCGCCCGGAGAGGGCAGGGCGAGGCAGAAATGCTCTAATGGGCGTCTGTGCGAGCGATCGGGGCTTACCGGGGGAGTAAGCCCGACACAGGGCTCTGCGCACCGGTACTGCCCGGTACGGCCCATGAACAGGGTGCGGTGTAACCCCGGTAACGCACCGCCGAGAGGAGTCAGTGCATTTGCTTTGTGCTGACCGCAGCGGCGGAACCCGGGGCAGTGGGTTCCTATGGCAGTGTCCGGCGGGCCTCGGAGCTGGAGCTAGACAGGGTGTGCTGAGGAAGGTCTTTCCCACAACGGCTACAAGCCCGGCCTGTGAGTGGTGGCTGGGAAACGCCAAAATCGTTAGCTTTTGGGATAATTGGTTTAAATTATCATTAGGCCGCGGAGTTTGAATTTTGCGTGGGTGCCTCTGTATGAAACATGCGGTCTGTGTCGCAGCTCCAGTATTGTCTGTTTGGAGGTCTCAGTCCCATTTGGTACCTGTTCTCCTTCACCACCTCCCCAAAGCCGCCAGCCTGTGCTCCCAGAGCTGAGCCCGGGTTTAATATGCCGTGAGTGAGGGTTTGTTAATTAAGTGATAGGTCTCCATTAATTTGTCCCTGGAGAACGCGAGACAGTCAATCCAAGTTGGAGCCGGGGTCACTGATCCGTTTCACAGATAAAAAATAAGGGAAGGGCCAAATCTTTCCCCTTTGAAATGCACTAACAGTCCTGCCTTTTCGACTGTCCTGACGGTGGGGACTGGGAACCGCTTCCCGACCGTGCAGGAACCCGGCTGAACCACTGTCTTGCTCCTTGCGTGGGTCCAGCCGGCCTCCTCATTTCTGGAGCCTAAAGCAGTGCTAGGAAGGGCTCGTAGCAGACCTTCTTCCCCTACTATAGCTGGCTTTGCGAAGCACGCCAGTGGGAGGACGTTGCTCTCTTTGGCTTCTACTCCTGCAGAGTCGGTTTCAAAGGTCTGGGCTCTCACAAAATGCCCTTTCCACCTTCCCTTTCCTAACAACCACCCCACCAGGAGAAAATCCTCATCTTGCTGGTGCTACTCCGGACAGGAGTTTGTGTTCCCAATATCCCCTTAACGATTGCTAAGTCGAACTTTCTTCTGTTTGGAGTGTATTTTTACAATTCGGTCGACCTGAATCTCCACTCATTTGCATAGATCGATACTGGAAACAACCCCTCACTTCGGAGTCTGTTGGCATCCCCTCCCTGGCGCTGCCGGCCGGGGAGCTCTGCCAGCCCCGGCTGCAGGCCCAGGCGGGATGGAGGCGGCAGCTTGCCCCCGTTGTGGCCGAATACTGCCGGGAGACGGCCGCGCTCCACGCAGCTGCCGGATCTGGAGAGACGCGTTGTTGGCTTCTGCCCCCAAACCGCCCAATCCTCCAGCCAGCCCCTCACTACCCTCGCATAAACGGATCCCGGTAATCCCGTTAGACAGACAAAGCCTCATTATTCCACCTTCCCTTTCCGATGACACCCTGGCTGGCACTTTACAGAAACGGCCTGCCTGTGCCGAAACTGGGCTCGCAGGCCCGAAGAGGCGCGGGGGGAGGGAGAGGGGGGAATGTCGGGCAGAGCCGCCTGCACCCGAGCGTCCCCGCGTCACACGCAAACGGACTGGCAGCGCCGGGACCAGCCAGACTCTTTCCGCGCTGCCCGTGGCTTCGCCCGGTGCAAGCCCGCCCGGGCGCGGGCAGGTCCGCAGCACGTGGTCATTTGCATAACACTGCGTCCCAGCCAATGAGGGCGGTCTGCTGAGCGCCCCGTTCGCCCAGTTTTGCGCGCCAGTCCGCGCCAGTCCGCGCATCCCGCCCCACGCTGCGGGCGATCTGCTGTAAATGTATGGAGGATCGATTTTATTTTGCGCAGGTTTTAAATGTGTGATGATCTTACTAAGTGGTAAAAATCTCCCCCGATTGATATTGACATATGAGCATCAATTCAAAATATCATAAATTACTCCATCTGACACAAATTAAATTTCACATCTAAATTATAACTCACTCCCGGGCATTTAGTGAATTACCTGGTAGATAAATACCAGAGCCCTCACCATCTTCATTTATTTCCTTTCTGATTTCCTTTGGGCAGCGCCTGGGAGGTGGTGAGAGGGATGGAGCCTGCTTATTTTAGGCCTCATGGTCTTGCCCATCACTTTATCTTGAGTATTTGCCCCTTCCAGCCATCCCAGGGGGATTCCTACCTCCCAGATTACAGAAGCTCCGACAAATAGAGGAAAAATTGGTAGTTACATGGAAGCAGGATTGAGGTCTTGACACTTCGCGGGCTGTCTCTTGAAATGTAAGCAGAACTACTAATTGCAAAGCTGACCTCTTCCAGCCTCCATCTTATTCATCCCATCTCCCTTCTCCTCTCTGTTCTCTTTTCCTTTGTCTGTCCCCCCCTCTCTCCCCCTTTACTACTGAATATTTATCTATTTGGCCGTTTCTCCCTTAGTTAGTCCTCCCTTCCCCCGCCTCCACTGACATTTGGAAGGGCAGTGAAGGGACACCAAAAAAAATAAACACAATTCAAAGAAAATGTACAGCCTTTCTGCAGCCTGCTGGGATTTGAGGGCGAATTTATTTCAGGCTATTTTCATATGGAGAGGGGGCGGGAATAGGAGGGGATAAAGAAGGCAAAAATCGACTCATCTTGTTCAGGAGAAAAATAATCAGCTTCGAACTGTTTGTTATTATAAATACATCTTCCTGGAGCCCCCATATCGCCTGCCCAAGGGGCGGGAGGGAAGCGCCGTACGAGAAACATTCCGGGAGCGGGCAAGGGGGGTATAACGGACCACCAGAGACCCCTTTGAATCTACTGCAGGAAGGTGTCTGCTTTGTCAAGGTGCACCCTCCGAGCGAGCTCGTCCCGAAGGGGACCCTCGGCGGCCGTTTCTCCATGGGACTTCCCGAGCCGATTCCGGGGCGGCGGGACCCGGTCGAGGGGAGCGGGGACAGTAAGGAACTGCGCTGCGCCCGCGGGGCTCATGCAGGGGGTGGGGCGGCTTGTCCCTCCAGAACTGCTCCGTATTTGCCTGCGACCTGACTCCTTGCACTTGCACCGGTGTTTATCATTTCGGGTTTTTTTTTTCCCTCTCAATGTGAATCGCGGCTAAATTGAAGCCTTGGGAAGCCGGCAAGAAATTCTCGCCAAATTAGTTGTAAAGAAATCGATACAGTAATCAGAGTGTTTCCCACATTAAATATGAAATCTAATGAACGCCATTTGCACCTTTCGCTCCTCCGGTCGCCTCGGTGAGCTGGGGGAAGGTCGATGCCTCCCGGCTCCAGCAGCTTCTCAGCCCCGATTGCCCCATTAGGGCCTGTTTAATATTTACCCAGCGGGGACTTTGCATAAAAGCATTTGCATCAGGGAGGCGGAGGGCATCGACCGGGGGCTTCTCGCCGACGCCCGAGCACGGCGTGGGCCTGGAGGAAAGGCCGTGCCCCTCCCCGTAGCGCGGGCCGCCCGAATGCCGCGCGCGCGGCCAAGAGCTTAGCTTCGCGCACTGCGGGTGGTGACAGCGACGCTCTCCGCGGCTGCCAGCCGGGGCTGGGGCCGAGGCGCGGTGCTCCGGCCCAGTGGGACCGGAGGGCAGAAACGCAGGCCCTAGCCAGCCTCTGGCGCAGCGCTCAGTACGCAGCCCGGGGGCACTGGGAGCCGTGGTTGTTTGCCGTCCGTGTCCTTGCGGCGGGATTGATTTACAGCCGCTCGCACACAGCCGCGTTTGCCCTTCGTTAATGTTTGCCCAGCGGGAGGAGGAGAAGCGGGGCCGGGCGATGGCGAGTCGAAGTTCCTCCGCACCGGGCCTCCCCGCGGCAGTCCCAGAGGAACCCCGCCCTCGTAGCACGGCTCAGATTCCGCTTGTTTCTTCGTTTGTTTGTTTGTTTTAATTACCTGCAACGTGGTTGAGAGGCACCGGGAGGGGCTGTGCCCAGCTCCCACTGTCCCTGCAGTTCAGATGCAACAGTCTCAAAGCAGGGCAGCTCCCGAACGGGGACACTGCCGGGGCGGCCCCAGGGGGTGCCGTACGGCCGGGCCGTGAGTGTGCCGCCGGTCCGGCCCGCCGTCTCTAACCCGCTCCGACCAGCCAGAGCCACCCGGCCGCCCTCACGTCGCAGCTTGGTTCCCAAGGGCTCTGCGCCATCTACTGACCGTCGGCGGGCGGGAGCCGGGCACGCCGCCTACATTGGGCAGCGACGGCGGTTCCGGTGAGCGTTGCGGGCCAGGTGGCATCCTGGCGAGGTGCCCTGCGCCGGTGCACGAGCTGCTGCCGTCCGCTGGTACCCCATGTCCCCGGGGCGCAGGCGAGCCTGGAGGAGCAGCACGGCGCGGCTTCAGCACCGCGGACAGCTACTCCCAGCACGGCCCCGCTCACGACATGACCCTGGCGGGACCGACCCGGCTCTGGCCACCGCGCGTCCGAGCAAGTCCCGCGGCGGGTCGGGGCGAAGTCAGCCGCCTTGTTTTGGGGTCGAGGCCGGAGCTGGGCCACAGGGACTTGCAGAGACGCCTAACGGCTGCTGGCTCCGGTGGGGAGCTGCGATTTTTGAATCACGGCAGCCGGCATAAATTAGGGTACGGTGCGGGCCGGGCTGTGCACCCTCCGTCCCTCCCGGCGGCCGGGCTGCGTCACCGGACGCGTCTCGGTTCTTGGCCGGGAAGCGCGTCGCGAAAGAACTTCGTTTGGAGATGGATGCTTTGGTACGGGTGCGTGGACAGAGGGGAAGAGAGCTCCTCGCAGCACCGTGACTGTGCGTTGTTTCCCCCCGGGCCTTGCAAGCCGCAGGGGTCAGGATGGCCCAGGAAGAGAGCAGAGAGGTGTTCATGGCGCCAGGGCTGGGTCCGTCTGAAGGTGGGGAGTCCGGGCATTGCCTGGGCTGCAGATGAGTGCTGATCTTCACACAGCGATCTCCTTTCGCACAGCCGGAAAGAACGCCATGGTTAGATTGAAACGAAAGTATCGAGACGCACAGGCCAGTGTCGGCGTTTGCATGTACCAACTCTAAACCAAAGCTCATTAAGTTGTGTCAGGTAGCCTTTTCCTGTCCTCTGTGTGGCAGAAGGACCCCCGTAGCTTCCACCCAAAGGAAAAGTTCGTTTCGAGGTAGAACTAAGGCGTATCTTAAGCGAGGGACCTTTTGCTGGTGTTGACTTTAACCTGAAGACTAGCGGCATGGAGGGGAGTTTTTACTGAGGACCGAACCCGGGACCTACCATGGCATTATGTCAGGTACTTCCATAATCAAATCGATAAATGACGATTCGCATTTCAAACATCAATCTATCTGGATAAAGCATATCCTGACAAGAGAAGTGACCGATGTTTACTGACTTTCTTCGGAAATGCAGTTTAATTGAGTCGTTTTGCTTAAGAGAAAGTCAGTTTTATCATGCTGAAAGCGTAGTTTATAGGAACAATTTATTAGCTCAACGGAAGTTGTGAATTTTTCCCCCCATTTTAAGGAGATAGAAAGTCTCAGTGGTAACGTTTATATACAGCCCAAACGGGAATTAAAACGCCATGGATTGCTGTTCGGCTGCTGCAGCTGCAGAATGTTTGCGCTGGTGTGTGTGCATTTTGTGATGGAACATTAGAAATGGTACTACTGTAGATAAAAGTATTAAGTATCACGGGGACTTCCTCAGCGACTTCAGGGCAGAAGCTGCTGAAATGAACCTGCCCTGAGGTTGTGAACATGCAGGCACAGCAGTCCTGCTACATACCTGTGGCTAAGAGGTTACTCAGAGGCGGTGCAATTAGTGAAGGCTCATTAGTACGGGCAGCTCTCCCCACGCAGGGCCAGCTGCCATACTGCCGTCTCCCAAACCAGGTTTCTTGTGTTTCTCGTTCATCTGAGACATACGTCGCTACTTGGAAATCAGTGTCGGAAGCGGCTGAGGGCTTAAAAATTGGAGCGGAGGGTGCTGGGACGGGCACAGAGGTCCTTAGGAAAGCAGCCCAAGGCGATTTTTAACTAAGTCGGACCACCCTTAACGGCCCAGTGAAAGTTTTGCAATGGATTGCGTCACTTCCACCACTCAGAAACTCGATTTTCGGCGACTGCAGCAGTCCCGGGCTGGGGCAGCAGGAAGAGGCGGGATGACGCGGCCTAACGCCCGGCCGGTTACCCGAGCCCCCCACAGCGGGCTCAGCGGGCGGCAGCGGGCCGATGGGCCCAGCGTGGCTCTGCAGTCGTGTGTCCGGGAAACCCGCGCGGGAGCGACCGGGGCGGGGCTGTCAGTGCTGCAGCTGCTCCCGAGAGCGCGGGGCGGGGCGGCGCAGAGCGGGCTGAGGAGAGGCGTGGAGAGGAAGAGCGGACAGGTATGTAACGGGCCGGTGCTGCCTGGCTGTGGGGTGTGGAACAGGCGGAGCAGCGCGGAGAAGGTGGGTGCATGCGGCGCTCCCCGGTTGGACGATGTGGACTGGCGCGGATGCAGAGCGGCGCAGGGCAATGAGGCGCGGAACAACGCGGTACAGAGGGAAGTGAGACGGGCGGTGCTCCCTGGTTGAGCAGCGTGAGGTCGTGCGGGTACGGACCGGTGCGGTATGGAGAGGAGCGTGGAGCTATGCGGAGCAGTGCGAAGCGCTTTGACCTCGCGCTGGGCAGCGTTACGTAGCGGAGTGCTTTGCCCCCACGCAGGNCTAACGCGATTAAAATATTGATGTAGTCGCAAAAATCGTTCTTTAAGGCAATTTAATCTTTGCTATTAAATGCCCTTTCAATTCATCTGAGGTAATTAAGATGCAGTTAAAGTGATTAAATTCTAATTACTTATGCTAGACAAAGAAATATTTGTCACGGCAATATGGTTAACTAAAGACCTACCTAAAGAAATTTAACATTTACTTTAAATGATATTGCAAGAAAATTGGGTGTTTTCCTCTGATTGATCCACTTAGCGACATACTCTGTAATGGTGATGTCAGCTTACTCAGGTGGTTACAGATCCATCAACACCGTGAGTTTGTGTAAACCCCAGAATCCCAAACTGCTGAGTCAGCACTCCTTAGCCAGATCCACTTTATTATTCCAGGAGCAGCAAATTAGGGTCATTCATTTTAATACACTGCACAGGAGTGAGATGTTTACCATTCAGTCTTATCTGGGGTCTGTTTATTGGCAGGCTAATGTTATTCTGTAAATTTCTGGTACACAAACACATTTTTACCTTTTTTCATGTTACAGAATGATAGAATTGCCTGGTTGGAAAAGACCTTAAGAACATCAAGCCCAACTATATCCAAACATCTGCCTGTATACAACTGTAAGACCATGTCCCTAAGTGCCTTATGAAACAAGAAAAGAGGAATGTTGCCTGAGCCTGATGGCAGAGAAGTGGATCAAGTGACCTCCCAAGAGATGGGCACACCCATACTCTAAGGAAGTGCAAATACAAGTCACTTGAGAGACAAGCACAGAACGCTGAATGATGCTAGGAGTAATAAGAAATAATTTATTGTGGGCTCAGATATTTCAGGGTAGCCCATAATTTCTTCAGCTGAAAGACGAAAGTTTGGGCGAGCACAATTGTCACCCACGTAGGCTTTCATCCCTCACATGTGAATGGCCTTATCCTACCACGTGCCGAGGCTTCTGGGAATGCTCTTTGCAGTGTCAATGTTGTCCGCTACCTGCTACAGTGGGAGCACAGAGCTATGAGCTGCCCTGACACACAGTGGGTCTGACTTATGCAGCACTTTTCTGAAGGTGCTTCATCTGCCAGGCACCTTCAAAGGCCTCAGGACAGGATGAAGCAGTGCAGGGGATCACCAAGTATCGAAGTGAATGCAAAACTGGAGCTGCAGATGTTCATCCACACCAAACAGATTTGCTTGATTTTAGTTCATGTGGTGAAGTCTGCTCTTGGGTCGTATGTGTCTTATAGTGCCCTTATCTTAGTCTCATACTCCCCTAAACATAAAGTTTTTTAAAATCAGGAGAGATCTGTCATCTGTGTGTCTCTCTGCATGTACCAGAGGTGTCATTTACATGATAAGGATGGATCTTATCTCATTTTATGGTAAATTCACAGTGATGATAATATATAATAAACTTTTGGCTACTTGTTTCCACTGAGCCATTGTATCCCATGTGATTAGGACTATCTCTGATGGCCAAAGTCCTTAAGCAGTTTGAACCTCCTATGGAAATCCTGTTCCATTTTCCACTCTAGGGTAGAGCCTGCTTCAGAAGAATATCCTCCTGTACGTTCTCTAGTTTGTACCAGTGAAGCATTTTCATTCTCTAAAAGTGTTATTGGATATTTTGTGATGTTTCCAAACTAGAAGCAGATGTATGAGAAAGAGATTCCCAGGGTCTTAGTGAGTGCAGCTCAAACTCTAACTGAGGTGATTCCCAGCCTTTATAGACTGGACACAGAATAGAGATTACAAAACGCACATAAGGAGATATCTCTAAGACACTTTCTATACATAATGAAGTTGAGATAACTAGAGGACTAGGCTTTGCAAGAGGAGGGGAAGAAGATAATAATCACAAATCTAAAACACACTTCTTTGCCTCTCCCATGTCACAGTCAGAAATACAGGGCTTTTGTCAGTGCTTTGAGCTGTTCAACATCATTTGTTGGGGTTTTCCCACTCATAGGAAACAGCAGCAAAGCTGTTGGCTTGTAAACTCCCCCTTGCCTTTTTGGAAATTTCACCCCGGAGTCTTTGAGAGAAGCACAAAGCAGGTTTTTTTTCATTTGTGTTTTTTGTGGGTTTTTTTGTTTGGGTGTGGTTGGGGTTTGGTTGGTGGGTTTTGGGGTTTTTTTGTTTGTTTTGTTTTGGTTTTGTTGGTTTGTTTTTTGTTTTTTCCCTCTTACCTGTCTGAAGCAAATACGATGCTCACGATCAGTAAGGATAAGGCTGGTAAGGGTTACCCCAGAGTTCAGTGCTGAATTTACTTTCTGATGTGAAGGAACCAGAAGGTGCCTCCTCAGGCAAGACAGAGCTGAGTCCACAGTCATGAGATATCCCCATCCCTCTTTGTTCCCCAGAATGAACATTTCAGCTACAGGAATAGTGTGGCCAGCAGGAGCAGGGAGGTCATTCTCCCCCTGTACTCTGCACTGGTTAGGCCACACCTTGAGTACTGTGTCCAGTTCTGGGCCCCTCAATTTAAGAAGGACATTGAGGTGCTTGAGCGTGTCCAGAGAAGGGCAACGAGGCTGGTGAGAGGCCTCGAGCACAAGCCCTATGAGGAGAGGCTGAGGGAGCTGGGATTGTTTAGCCTGGAGAAGAGGAGGCTCAGAGGAGACCTTATTGCTGTCTACAACTACCTGAAGGGTGGTTGTGGCCAGCAGGAGGTTGCTTTCTTCTCTCAGGCAACCAGCACCAGAACAAGAGGACACAGTCTCAAGCTGTGCCCGGGGAGGTTTAGGCTCGAGGTGAGGAGAAAGTTCTTCACTGAGAGAGTCATTCCCCACTGGAATGGGCTGCCCAGGGAGGTGGTGGAGTCACCGTCCCTGGAGGTGTTCAAGGCACGTTTGGATGTGGCACTTGGTGCCATGGTCTAGTCTTGAGGTCTGTGGTAGTGGGTTGGACTTGATGATCTTTGAGGTCTCTTCCAACCTTGCTATACTGTGATACTGTGATACTGTGAAAATGGGTTCCTACAGACTCCTCCTGTCTGTAGCACCAGGTTCAACCTTCCAGCCACGGCGCTAATTGGTGTCAAATAATTTGTCAAGTGTGATGGAAATTAGTGTGGTGTGAATCTGCTGATGGGGAGCTGAATCAAGACTGCTGCCTCATCTAGTACAGGGCACTCAATAGACATCAAGTAATAATGGCTTGTGGTCGGTAGTGACCTGAGCCAGAGCTGGAAATATGACCTGTCACCTCAGGGTGAAAGGCCTTTATCCCACTGCTGGTGGCCAGCACATGGTCTGCTCTCTGTGTCAGCCAGTCTCTGAATTTAGCATGGCTGAAGACGACGTTCTGTATGCGTCTCCTTGTTTCAAACCTGACCTGTTTATAAACAGAAGGGGAAAAGGGCTTCCTGTAAGTGGAGTTCCACTGTGTGCCTTGGCTTGCTCCTTCATAGGGTGAGAAGACTCATGTCAAGGCACTGGTGGGACTGTGCTCTTCCAAGAAGAGCTGTAATGCTGTGCTGTGGGAGTGCATGTGAGCAGGCGTGCCCTGATCTTGCTGTCCTGTGCCTCTTCTCCCTTTCTGAGCACTTTGTATGGTCAAAAACCCAGTCATGGCTGTTGTGTATGTCTGTCCCAGAGCTATGGGCACTGCTGTGGGCAGCTGGTGAGCAGTGTGACTATTTGGAATGCCTGGTGCCTGCCACAGCCTGTCTGTGTGCATGTAAGGACACAGCTCTGAGACCCCCTAAATCCATCTTCTTCAGCATCTGCCCTTTTCCTTCCTATGTTAGAGAATGTGCACTCAGTGATAACATGATAACAACTGTGATAACAGTGATAACAACTGAGCAATGGAAGTGACAGTGGTCCTCTGCCTCCTGAACTAGCCATGGGCTTGGGGTGGGGTTTGCCAGATAGGATTTTCTCTTGTTGCTCTCCCTGCTCTGTTGCATTTTTTTCTAAAAAGCAGTCAGCAGAAGTTGTGTTTTATTACGTGCTCCAAACAAACCAGCAGAAAACAAATTTATTAAGAGTTTTACTGGTTTAATTCTTTGGTGCTGGTTTTTGGAAAGGAAAATTCATGTTTGACAGATATGGCTAGGCACACGTGTATTCACCAAGTGCTCCTGAAAATTGATTTATGGTAATCATGGTTGGTTTCTTTAGATTTTAAAAAGAAATCCACCCTCTAGGGATGAAAGACTAAATCAAGCATCAGGGTTAACACCTGAGCTTATTGTAATCTTGACTTTTAAACTGACAGAAGAGTGTGATTCACATCACAGGTGGGCAAAATACCCTTTTCACTGTCTCAACTTAGAGATGCAATTAGCGTGCTTCTTTAGTGGACACGATCCTGCTGGTGCTCCTGGCAGAGCAGGACTGATCCTGCTGTGCAGCACAGAGCCAGGGCCAGCTGGGCACAGCAGAAGAGCAGCAACAGATGGTGGAACTGCAGTGGTGAGGCCCCGGTTCCATGCCACGAACAAGCAACAGGGCCTCAATGAGACACGCAGACCTTACACGGTTTGGCAAGTGAACTCAGCCAAATCCCTTGGGCGGCTTAGGAGGAACAAACGGAGACAAAAATAGATTGATGGACTGTATCAGGAGAATTGCAAGTGTCAAAAATATCTGTTGTTCAGGGCAGGGGAAGATGGAAGTGACTGGAAGAGGCCAGAGTTCAGCTGTGGATTTATAAGGCTCCTTCTGGTGCTGATAATCTTATATTGTCATATCTGCACATGTGTTGCTCTTTCTTTATCCTCGGTTTTGCTCTTTTCTTAACTAGTCTCTCTTAAGGCTTTTTCAAAAGGCATCACTAGGAGCATCACTCAGCTGGGGCAGCTCTGAAACAAAGAGCCCAGCTGCCTGCAGTGGGGAGCAAGGGCAGCATGTGAGGACAGTGTGTGTGCATCTGGGGAGCACAACACCCCACGGTGAACTGAACCTCAGTTCAGCTTCTGTGCTGTGGGAGTCTACTCACAGTGCTTATGGGCAGGAGCAGGAAGTACATCAACACAATCACTTTTACTGTCTTCTGCTGTGTAAAATATAATCCAGATTGAAGGTGTGCAATAAACAGTTTTGAAGAGAGGCTCTGGTGTTTTT
Source organism: Ramphastos sulfuratus (assembly GCA_013399055.1). Taxonomy (NCBI): domain Eukaryota; kingdom Metazoa; phylum Chordata; class Aves; order Piciformes; family Ramphastidae; genus Ramphastos; species Ramphastos sulfuratus. Next base: position 62,763 of record WBNM01043342.1, on the reverse strand, counting down.
CCCAAAAAAGCCTTTTTTTTTTTGTGTGTGTGTGTGTGTGTCTGGAGTCTCTGGCTTCAGCGGACATTCTTACCAGCATCAGAGAAGGACCTGCCCAAGCAGGCGTAGCTGCTTTGTCTGAGCATGACCTAGGCTGAGCACAGGCTGCTGTCACTGATCCGGATGGCTCCAATTTGTCAGCCCTAGTAGTGTGAGCTGGCTGTCTCTGCCTGCTCTGAACAGACTCTTGTGCTGGAGCAGATTTTATCCCGTGGTGTACATTTGTTCTCTGGCAAGGTGGAAGCTACAATTTATTATTAAAATTGATTTGCTGCAGTGCAGGGAAAACGATCGTAAGGAAACCCTATTACGGTTTTTCATTATCACTATTATTTATTTTTAAGTGCAATTAATATTCCTGAGTCTAGACAAGGCAGAAGATGAGAGGTGGTATCCACCCTTGGTGCTCCCAACTCCAGGCCTGGCAGGACTATCTGCAAGGAGTCTTTGAATAATTAAGCTATTGGGAAATTTTCCCCTTCAATCTACTTCTGGCAAATGCTGATGGGAGAAGAGCTGAAAAGGAAACAAATTTTGCACTACCTGAAAACATCCAGATTTTGAAGGTGTTGCCAGTCTCCCCAAGGTGGAAAAAGGCTCTGGAAGCAGTGCTGGACAGAGACAGGCCCAGTGTGCTGCTCAGCAGGCACTGGGGATACAGGAGGATCCAAAGTCCAAACTTGGCTTCTCTGCCAGGAGCAGTGCCTGCCTTGGTTTCAGAAGTTGGGGCTGTGCTGTGGCCAACAAGGACTGAATCTGTTGTAGGCGGGGCTGTGTTTCTCAGATAAGGTCCCAAACTGCAACTGAGTCAATATCTCAGTCTCTGAACTAATACATCATTAGTCCTTAATTCAAAGTAGAAGAACTTCAACTTGGATGTGAGGACAAGAACTGTCTTATTATACAGGCTAACCTAGAGATTATCTTCACCTGCTCCCAGTGGGCGTGGATCAAGCCTCAGGAAACCAACAGTTCTGCATGATAATTTTTTTAAAATTTAAGGTCCAAACTGGTCTGTGGGAGGAAAGGATGGCTCCCAGCTTCTCCAGGAGCCACCATGGGAACCTCAGTGCTCTGTTTCCGATGGGCTTGGCTGAAATGAAGTTTTATTTATAAAATACTAAAATTGGGTTATTTGTATCATAGATTGGATGGGATTTATTTTATTCTGCCCAGCAAGGAGCACTTTTTTCTTACCTCTGTGATGTTACCAGCAGTAATTATGAGGTGTCTTATGCAACTGACTTTGAGGAATACAGTTTATTGCAACTCTTGTGACATTTTCTAAGGAAATAATTATTCAGAAGTATTACATTTCAAGAGATGATCACAGGCTCAGGAAGACATGTTAAGCAAGTTAGCTTCATAATATATAGTTGGGGTTTTGTCGTTACTCTCTATGATTTACACTGCTAATTGAAATAACTTTGTTTTTCTGCCGTGACTGTCATTTGTGATTTGATGACTCCTGTGGAAGCATCCTATGGTGCTGAATCAGATCACTCTATTTGTGTAGCTAGGGTCTTGTGACAAATGATGATCTGGGCAGTCTAGGTGAAAGCTGGAATTTGTGTAGTCTGAAAAAGGAAGGTGTAAAGCTGTGTGAGCAGAAATGAAGCACCAGGCATGACAAACATTACCCGAGTTTGATTCATCTCCTTTTCTGCATGAGCCCACAAGCAGGGTCAGAGTCAAAGCCAGAGGCTGAGGCTGTTACAGAGCTGAGCTTCTGTGGCTGGTTTCACAGGACTGTCAAATGGTTAGACATGTATAGAAGGTTGAGATGCTAGCATTTCTAGCATTTGTCAGTAAATAATACACTCTTATTGCAAACATATTTTAAAACTCTTGAGTTACCAATGTTAACTTTCAGTGGGGACGTGGAGTTATTTCAGTAGGCACTGTGAATTCAGCAGCTTGATTTCAGTGGGGGCTCACTTGTGTGAGCAAACCTGTTTTTCTGCCTAGAAGTTCCACAGTATTTTAGAGGTCAGGATGTAACTTCAAAGCGTTCTTCAAAGGTTTTCAGGTAAAAATAACTGTAGAAGATAGGAACTTGGCGCCCTAGTCCACTTGATTGATGTGTCATTGCTTATGAAAGAATGTGTAGCTGGAATATATATTGTCAGGTAGGTCTTCAAAAGCTTCTTCTCAGAAGGGGCTGAGACACTAGTGTCTTGGTCCCTGCCTGTCTGGGTCAGCAGAAGGCACCTTTGCATCTCCTGAATCCTGCTCTCTGATCTGTGCAGTTGCTATTTCTCCAAGTACAAAAGGTGGATGACTATTTTTATACCTTCCTTAAGCAATTAAATCCTCATGTCAAGACTGGCTCTCAGTAGCAATAAAAGATGTAGGAAGCACCTTTGTAAAGTAATTTGCTGTTTTCATTCTGGTAGCCATGGAATAAGTGGAGACAGCACAAAACTCTTCATATAGTCAGCACTGATCACCACAGAAATCGGGACTAGACAAGCACAAACAAACACCCACATTACCCTCAGAAATGCATCCCTAAATCAGCCTTAAAGGGCATTGTCAGAGAGAAAAAGGGAAACAGACAATTTCAGACCTTTTTGAAAGTGAAGTAGAGCAATCTGGCCTCTTGAAGATACCTTTATCCTAAGAAGATGAGCTGGCAGGTAGTCAAAGGCTGGCAGGAGGTATTTGGGATTTGCCTTCCCATCCCCTTGGATCCTGCCTAGAGGGTGATCTGCAAGGCAGATTTCAAATTACAAGTGCCTGTTAATCACGTAGAGCAAAATAATGTTCTGAAAGGGAAAGAAGGGGTGATAAATGAAATAAGGTGAAGTTCTGTGCTGGTTTGAGGCTAATTGGAATATTTTTAATTAAAAAATTATAGGCTGTGGAAAGAAAACAATGGTGATGTCTACTTCACTGATAGGTTTGCTGAGATGTATAAGAACAAGAACATAAACATAGATAAGACAGTCTCTCAGACACTCTCTTGGAGAGTCTCGAGCTCTCTAGCTGTTTTTTACCTTCTCCTCTGTGCCTAGGAACCTAACTAACCACTTTCCTTCTAACTCCCCTGGCCAATCCTCCAAACTCACCTTGCGTGTAACGCAAACTCTGGGGTAGGGTAGAGGGGTGGGAAGAAGGTGAAAGGGTGGTTGGGAGCCCCTCCTGGGGACTCTAATTGCTGGGAGGGGTGTTGTGTTTCTGTATTACCTTTAACTTGCATATTTCTGTAAATATTCCTGTATATAGTGTATATATCTGCTTGTAAATTGTCCTAAGCTGTAAATAGAGCTTCAGTCCTTAACTTGCAGCTGGCTGAGTCTAGTCTGGGTGATTTTACAAAGTGTGAGGGAGTGGGGAACTCCCAAACCATCACAAGTTCCATAGGGAAGGTTTACTATACCATTGCAATTCATTGCAAAATGTGGTTTATTTAGTTCAGGATACGTAATCATCTATCCTGTAAGGCTGTAGTAGTATCCTGGTTGCTTCAAGTTCCTTATCTCTCAGCCAGTAAAAAAAATACAGAAATGGATTGACAACACCTAATAAAGGTAATAAAAAGCGGGCAAGGCTGACTTTAAGGCTCAGTGAATTTCCAGGCTACCCCATATAGATGTTACACAGTAATGGCTGTTACAAAAATGTAAGCTCTCACTAATAGCATTTGGTGAGTTTTAACAGACAATACAAAAAGTATTTTCTAACTTCTATTTCTTATGTGGTTTATAGCTTATAATAAGTTAGAAAATGAAATGCTATACGTCCCCTCCACATTTGGAAGCTATCGTGAATAGTCTTTTTTTCCCCTAGTGTGCCCTATACTGCATACCCATGATACCTCTGCCAGCTCTTTCTAACTATCCTCCCCTTTCTTGCAGCGTGCAAGAGGAAAGAACAAGAGCATGGGAAGGATAGAGGGAATACACCCAAAAAGCCTCGGTTGGTCTTCACAGATGTCCAGCGTCGAACTCTACATGCAATATTCAAGGAAAATAAGCGTCCGTCCAAAGAATTACAAATCACCATTTCCCAGCAGCTCGGGTTGGAGCTGAGCACCGTCAGCAACTTTTTCATGAATGCACGGAGGAGGAGTCTGGATAAGTGGCAAGACGAGGGCAGCTCCAATTCAGGCAACTCATCTTCTTCATCAAGCACTTGTACCAAAGCATGAAGGAATAACCACAAACTAAACCTCGGTGGAAAAGCTTTAAAAAAAAAAAAAAAAAAAAAA
>WBNM01043342.1:0-51361 GCA_013399055.1 Ramphastos sulfuratus | reverse complement strand
AGGGGGGGGGGGAGGGGGGAAGGGAAGAAAAATAAAAAAGGAAACAAAGCAAAGATTTTGCTAGAAGACAACTTTGCTGTCATTTTTAGTTTGCCCATTAGGAAGCAGTAGTAGTTTATGCGTTGCATCTGCATTTCAGACCAAGTGATTATTGTACCTAATTACAGTTGATTGCTACTATTTCCTCAATCTCTCTCTTAGTCAGGCGCTTATTCTTCTGTATTTTCGTGTGTAGCGACAAGTGTAATGCGCTAGGCATTACTCTGGTTTGGTTATGAGTATCTCCTGTACTGCGTTACGATTTCCTTCGGTTACTTTTGGTTTTATTTTTTTTTTCTGAAGCTTTGCTACTGTTCTCACTTTATGCCGTGCAATATCATCTGCTGTGTTTGCTAAGCAAAAAGAAAAAAAAGAAAAAAAAAAAAAGAAAGGAAAGAAAAAAAGGAAAAAAAAAAGAGAAAAATTTTTAAAAAGGCAAAAAGAAAAAAAAAGCAAGTGATGATGTCATCATGCTTTTCAGTGTTACAATGTTTCAGCGTTACAATGTTTCAGCGTTTATGTAGTCACAAAAAAATGTAGTAAATAAAAGGTTGGATTTTCCAGCACTTTAAATTTAGACATTTCTTGCTTTCTTCTGTTTCTCTGTGTGCAGCCACAAGGCACTGGGCTGAGCCCAGGGGAGCAAGGGCAGCGTTTGGCTGTCATGGGAGGGATATCCGTGGGGTGGGGGCTTGAAGTAGCACTTTGGTCTTCAGCACCCTGGGTTCCCTGTCTCAGCTCCCACCACGATGCCTGGCAGGGTGGGCTCAGGAGAGGTGAGTGCTCAGCATCTGAGAGGCCAACACTGCTCTTTTACCAGATGCATTTCTCTAATTGAGGGGAAAAAACATTAAGAAAATAAGTGAGGCAAATAATCTTGGTTTCCTTTATATTGTCCAAGGGTATGGATGTCACCAAACTAATTCACAGAGGTGTTTCCTTTTGTGTGATGGAGTCCACCTCAGGCCCACAGGATCAATATTTAATTGTTTAAAGGGATATTGTATTCCTTTCCTGTCACTGTTGTTAATGCCTCCGCACTCTGTAATCCCATGGGGTCTTTTCCCGGGGATCTGATCAGAGATATTACCCATCACTCGGGAGTGGTGGGAGGAGAGTCTCTGGCTGTAAAAGATTCAGCAATGCATTGAACCATTTTCTCTCTGTCTCCTAATGAAGTGATGAAGCGTGTGCTGCAAAATTTAACAGGGTTTTGTTGCAAATCGGGTTGTGCTGCTGAGAGGAGGATTAAACCTTCATCTTTGTCCCATAAATCACAGCATCAGCTACATTTATTTTGATGGATGGTCTGGACTCTACTGACAATATTTTATCTCTGGAAGCACCTGCAGCCTGTGCCCTGATGTGCAATTTCTTTTTACTGCTAAGCTGAGAGCGGCATTGAGCACAATCTGTTCAGAGGACTCCCCACGGGTTTGCTATCCCAAGACCATACCAGAAACCAAACCATCACCAGCAACCCACGTTCAGGGCAAGTGCAAAGGCAAAGGGGAGATGGGAAGCCAGAAATGTCCTCTGTCTCCAGGAGAGCTCATGGGATTTGCTCTCCACAGCATCAGGCTGGCCAGGCCTGGAATAACTCAGTGCTGACTCGGGTCGGTAGTTCTGTGGGACGCTGCCAGCCAGTGCATCCTCTGCTGTGTGCAACACCCTAATGCAGAAGAGAAAAATACCTCCAGGGACACAGCAAAATGCTTTCTCTAGAACAATGATCTGGAGATGCCACAGAGGTTGACTCTCTTCAGGCAGCTGTGGGGACCGACTCCAAGGCTCTCATCCTGCAGGCCAGGGAGGACAACGGACAGCATGTGGGCAAAGCCTGCCAGAGCTGTGGCAGGTCCTCTCGTGGTGACCTCTCTCCACACCTCCTGAGCCATGTTTCCTTCTCAGGTGAGTCATTTTTGTCATTAATCTTCATGACTCAAGGCACTGGATGGTGGCCCCTCAGATGTTGCCATCCCATGTGGCAGCTTGTTGCCCCACGTCCTTGAGCACTCCCAGCTACCCAGCCCATGCTGTGGGTGCAGGGCAGCTGCCTACATCACTGCAGAAGGCTGGGGGGCCAGGAGCCTGCACAGCCCCCCCATTACTTCATTATCTTAGAGCTTTCTTTTTATGCTGTTATATTTAACTCCCCTGTGCACTCCCTTTATCTCAGCATGTTTGAGAGGAGTCACCTGGGCTTATCACTGGTGCCTGAAACCTCAACACAAAAATGAGCTTCTCACACTAGCAGAAACCAATGGGCAGGGACAATGAGCAGAGGAGTGCAAACCAGATGCCAGCACAAGGAGCTAAGGAGGCTCTTGCCTCTGTTCCCCCTAAACCCTCCCAGGGACAGATAGCAGTGGCAGAGGCAGCTGGGTGCTGCCTTCACCCACCCCACCCCCCTACAGTGGCTACTCTTGGTGGCAGCACAGGTGATGTAGGAGCTGCAGCTCATTTGCCTGTGATTAACCCGGCCCAGTGAGGGCCCGAGCTGGGTCCTGCTCCCATAGCTGAAGGATCTGTGCCTGGTAAGGGAGTCTGCTATGTCTGGGGACATTTGGACTGCTTTGTGCTTTGTCTTTAGGGCTTTGTGTTTGGATGTGCAGTGTGGTGGCAATGGCTCAGATGTCCTGTGTGGGATGAAACAGTGCTGCTGTCAACATTATTAATTAAGTGCTAAACCAGGGGGCATGGGGAGGGCTAATGAGGCAGGGAACAGAGCTGGAGGGATGTGCTGCCTGCAGGGCTGTGACCTGCAGTGGGGCCTACCTCCATGGCAGGGGCTGGGGAGTTCCCACAGGTACAGAGTGGTGGTTGTGCTGGGACAAGCCCCGAGCAGTCTGGTCCCCATTATGGCTCTGTGAACACTGCTGGGGGAGGAGGCTGTGGCAGCTGGGCTGTGATTCTCCCAGCGAGATAATCTCTGCTGAGCCAGGGACAGCAGTACCACACCTACTCATCTGGGAGCTAGGGCACTGCTATCTATGTACAGGAAAAAGCCCTTTCTAAAAAAAGGGTCCATTCATCAAGCAAGATATCTTCCTGTCCAAGGGAGGTGCCCTGAATTTGTTTCTTAGTTGTGCTTTTGTTGCTAATTATCACGTAAGGTTAAAGACAATTGGGAGGGAAAAACTAATCCTTGTTATCAGCTTTATGAAGAACTACTGCAATGCAAAATGCAAACGTTTCACCTGAGTGAAACCCCAGGTACTATGTGAACCACATGCAGCTCAGGATGCCAGCTGAAAATGGCTGGCAGAGTACCAGAGTGTTACTGCTGTGTGCCCACACAGACTGCACGCTCTGCCCTGGGCGCCCACTGTTGTCCCCTCTTGACCACAGACACACCTCTGCTGTGACTGAGAGTGGTCACTCTTTTGTCCCGGTATCTTTTTGGACTTAGCAGCTGTGCCCCCAGGGCAACACCACTTAGCCAAGGTCTGTCTGAAAGTGGAAGCAGCATAGTAGCTTCTGATAGCAGCTATCAGCCAGGCTACATCTTTTATATTACCGTGGTCAAAGCTTTGACATCTCTGATGTTGTCTGCACGTTTAGGCTCCTGGTGATCTTGTTGCTGTCTCAGAGAACTGGTGCTTAAGGTTTTCTGCCACTGAACAAGTACAGGAATTTGAACAAGATGCTTAGCACCTGACGGGGTACTGTAACTCTCCCCTGCTGTGCTTGGCAGGAAGAGGTTGGACAAAAGGTAGCAAAACATCTTCCTATGAGCTTCTCTTGGCAGAGGGTGCTTCCAAAATTTCCCAGTGATGTTGGTCTGAAAGGGATGTGGACTGGAAGGCAAAAGGAAGGTTTGTGACCACGGCAGGAGGCTTTGTGAGACCTCTGCCCCGCAGCGGAGAGACCCCAGCGAGGAGCTGCCGGTAAGCAAGGCTCGGCAGCCTCTGCCCTGGCAGGATGTGCTGCCCCGGGCTCACTTGGCCACAGAAGTGACTGCGCTCATTGCGTGCGTCCCTGGTGATGTGGGGACAAGGCCAGTGAATTACTCAAATTGCTCGAGTCTCCCCAGTGGTGCAGGGAGATTCAATCTCGGCACGGCATTAAATCAAGTCGGTGACACAGATCAAAGGATACGGCTTTAATCGCCTCGTTAGGCCACAGACATCATTAGTTACTCATTATGATGTGTTGATACCCGCGCTCCGCAGCGCAGTTATGTACACTGGCTATCAGACATTTTTCTCATCAAGCGGGATGTCAATACCTTAACATCTTAATGAGTTACAGTCAATATCCATTGCAATAAAGCTTGTGTTTTCTCATGATTTCATCTACCCTTAGGGTTTTGATTAAAATGGCTGCTTTTTCCCAGGTAATTGATTGAGGAATTATGGAAATGCTGTGTAGGAACAAGCGCGTGCTGCTAGGCAGCCTCCAAAAACCTCAGATTGTCTCCAAGTGCTTTAGAGACTATGAGGGAGTTTACCATTTTAATTCAGGTTTTGGATCACATTGCTTAGTTGTTCTTTCCTGATCACTTGCCAAACAGTTTAAGTATCAAATAATCAAAATATCCAAGAGTGCAGTGGAAAATATTACAAGCAAATCGTTGTTTTGCAAAGGTCTAACAATGAGAACAAGTGCTGCTGCCAGGTAAGCACTAGTTCAGGTGAACACGCAAAATAGTGAGGTTTGCTGACTTACTGCACTAACGAAATATTCAGTTTCTGGCAGGAAGATGAAAGCAGCCAGAACAAGCTGCACTGTTGTTTCAGGCTTAGGTTTAGCAAGTGTAAGTCCCCTCTTTTCCAAGCTGGAGGTAAGGCACCATCACTGGTTGCAGTTTCTTAACTTTTTCACTCTGGATGGACCAAATCTCTGATTACACATGGGAAGCACAGACACAGAGACCTTGATTATGGCATATCTACAGATAAGCATCTGACTGTGTGCAAGATCTTCCTTTAGCACAGCTACACTGCTACTAGCTCTCGGATTTTAACACTGACTAGTAGCAGCTGCAGCTTTGCTGCTGCACTCTCTAGGTACGTCCACTGAGCTTACCCCAAGCACCTTTTATTCCCTCTAATTCTGATGTGTCCAGGACCATTTCTGCTGTGTGGTCTCTCCATGATCTTCCATGTCCTCTGCAATCAAGATGCCCTCAGTGCTGCCTTATGTGCTTTGTCCAACCTTACCTGCCCATCCTGCAGCCACCTAGGAGGATGTGGGATTAGTCCCTGGAAACAGATGAGCTCCTAATAGGTAGGTTGCCTGTTCAGTTTGCATCTCCTTCAGCCTTCCAGAGACATCCTCCTTGTGGATTTGGGGGGGGCTTGTCTGTGCTGAATTCACAGGAACTCAGTTTGCCACACAGGATGAACAGCGATGCCATCTCAGTATGCTGCACACTGGGAAATACCCCAGTGTGTTGAAGAAAGGGAGGAAAAAGAGCAGAACTTAAAGCCCTGAGACAGGAGGATGGCATTGCTGGACTGCACCTACCTACATTGCACTTGCCAGCAAAGCACACAGATCAAAATCTGCTGAGAGAAGACACTCCAAGTTGTGTAAAGTGAAGGGTACAAACCAATGAGTGAGGATGAGCTTCAAGTAGTGGAAAAACCTTCCAGTTGCATTACCAAACTCCCAGGTTCCCATCTTCTCTTCCCAGTCCTCTGCTGTTCCCCCAGGAAGCAGCCTAGGTGGGCAGGGGTAGAGCCCTGCCTGAAATCCAGAGAGATGCCCATTCCTGCCTTGCTGCAGCCCTTTCACTTCCACTCACAGGGACAAATCCTGTCTCCACAGAGGTCTTTCTTCGCCTGCACTTTGACTTATAAAATGTGTAAGGATATTACTAAAATACAGGTAGATTCCCTTTTAAACAAAGGGACAAACAACACTTGTAATGACAGACCTGGGACTGCAGCTCAGGACTGTAAAGCCACATTCAAAATGCCTTTTATTTTATAAAAAAGCCTCTTCTATACAGGGAAAGACAGCAGAGGTTTCCTGGATCTAATTTAAATCCTGGGCTGGACATTTCTTTACTGTTTATGGCAGTGAAAGACTATGTGGTTGCTGGATTTACAGGAATAAGAGAAAAATTGTCATATTCTTAGTAGTCACTTAAAATAGAAAATGAGCTGTTGTGATTCACATTGGAAAACATCAACTGTTTCCACTGCCCAGCTCAGCAGCCTGCAAAGGGCGAATCCCTGGCAGAGCCCAGCCATGCTGAGAGCAGGCAGGAGCCCAGGGTGCAGGTGGCTACCCTGCTGCCAAGGACTTGGGCTGTTGGGGCAACCCTTTGGTGACTTCTCCATGCTGCTCTGTCCAGCACAGGCCTAAGCCACAGGGACCAGGTGCTGCAGTTTAAGGAGTGGGTACAGAAAGTAAAAGTGCCTGGAGTTTTGCAGAAGAGCATGACCCTCAATGCATGTGGGGGGGTTAGTGTTACGCTGACAAATACATGGAGTCACCACCCCAGGCTGGTTCTCCCTCAGGACATCACAGCCCAGAGGGCTCCTCAGAGCTAGGCTTGTCTTGCCTGGTGTAAGAGTGATTTCCTTGCAGGATTAGGCTCTGAGGTAAGGCAGTGCACAGTTACTACCAGCAGGACTGATTTCTCCAGTTACCCAACTTGTCAGGATCACTGGAGTCCCAAAGTGAGTCAACAAGACAAGAAATCTGCTTAGGAAATATTCTGGGTGGAAGCCCAAAGGGAAAACCTGGTTGTGAGCGTTCCTTTTCACAAGAAGGAAAAGCCATTGTCATTCCTTTTTGTGCACACCTCACTCCCTGCCTTTGACGGCACAGGGAGGCTTTGCACACTCACTTAAAACAGAAACGAGCAGGTGGAGGTAGAAACAGAAAAGGTGACACGGGGAAAGCATAAATATTCAGAGAGCCGAAGAGAGGTGAGACACTCCGGGGTCTGATTCACGCTGGAGCTGGGCAGAACGGCCGCAGGAGTCTGAGGCTCTGTGCCCAAGAAGGAGCTCCCACGCAGAGAAGGACGCGCAAGTACCTGGCTCCTGGCTGCCCCCTGCCAGCCCCTTGCAGCAGGCTGCAGATGACTAAGCTTAAAGCTATTTCTCCATAAAGGAAATAAGCACACTGCGGGGTGCTGGGAGCAGGTGGAAGCCAGGCCCTTTCCAGGGAAGGCACCTACGGGGCTGCAGAAAGCAGCCTCCAAACAGGAAAGGATTCTGCGCTTGGGATGTGAAGGACAACGACAGCCTAGCAGCTGCCCTGGGGACTGCAGCTGGCCTCTTTCCCAGGAGCAGGCCCATCTACCATCCCTGTTTCCCAGCCCACAGCTGGCTGCTCCAGGGGAGGCAAAGGTCTGCTGAAGGAGGTGGTTCTGCTGGGCCAGGAGTGCAGCTAGGGCAGCCTCCCTCTGTGCACAGCTCCAATAGGTGATGCTTCACAAGTGGAAGAAGGGAGGGATGGGCTGCAACCACAGCCTCAGCTCTGCCAGCCAGCTTCAGAAGGGATTGGATGTGGATCAGATATTTTGGCAGGCTTCTTGTACCACAGCTCGTGTGAGCCAAACTCCTGATTTGGGAATGGAACCTTTTGCAATGAGCTTACATCCCTAATGATGAGCATATATTGTATTTATAGGCTTTTAAAAGACTACAAAGTACAAGCCTGGCTGGAGAACAAACCTGTGAGGTGCTGGCCTTACCCCAGCTTCTGATCTGTTCACAGACCTGTCCTTCTCCATGGAAGTCCTTTCTGGATGCTCACAGGAACAACTTGTCTTCAGATATATGTGAGTAGGTGTTCCCAGCTTTATCATAAAAAAAGCCTCTCCCTGAAGTCTCACCACTAGAAGCACGCAAGCAAGAATGGGAACTCTGCTTGGTGGGGTGATCTGTTGTGCTTATTGTGAAAAACTGGAAAAAAAACAAACCCCAAAACCAAAAACCTCATGATGATAATCCCTAAAAACTTCAGAACCAAAAAGCACTTAAGCCATGTCAAATTCTGTCATCAGTTGTAATTCATTTTCACTGAAAATCAGTTTGGTGAGTTTTGAGAGTTTTCCATCCTGATATTAATGTTCGGGATTAGTAATGTTTTTTCTCAAGTTGGTGGAGGTTTGTATCCACCTCTGGAGGGAGAAATTAGAGGCCAGTGTGAGGCTGACTGTGACTAGTCAGGCTTTCAACTGACTCCAGTGGGCTTTGCATCAGCTGGATGCTGGTGGCTTTTTCAGCTCCACTGGCTTCTGAAGGAGGCCTGTCTAGAGTGATTGGCTCACAAGAAGTGTCATGCGCAACCAACAGAAATTACATGTTCCTTATCTTTTTAATTAGAGTATATATAATGTTAATGATCTATTATCTATGTATTATTTTTTAAGGACTGTTTCAATGTCAGCCTTGCTTAGGTAGGGTCATATGCATTAAAACCAGATTTTAAATCCCTGAAGAGTTATACTACCCTGCTTCTTCAGAACACACGACCTTGGAATTGCTTTAGATTGCTCCTTTTTTATGCTGCTTTTTTTTTTTTTTTTNTTTTTTTTTTTTTTTTTTTTTTTTTTTTTTTTACATTGTGTCTCAGTTGGCAAACACTAAATTGCAGGAAGTCATGTGCAATAAGGGACAGAAACAAGCTCACTTTTCTTAGCCATTAGTATGGTCATTGATGTGATGAAGAAGAGAATGACAGCAACTGAAATGATGGCAGGCACCCTTAACTTTCATCTACAGTAGGCTCCCTGAGATCAGGAACATGTGCTCATGTATTCCTCTGCTGGGATCACTTCAGCATTCTGTCCCTTTTTCCTTAGCTCAGTATAAATTTGTGAGATGCTCACATGCTGTTTGATGTAGCCTCCCTACACATTGCATGAAAAAATTCTGTCCCTGGTCCAGGCAAGCACTGCTGAGACAGTGCAGGTCTTCAGGAAGTGAATCCTGGACAGCCTCATGCACCAGTGGAATAAAGCCTGGGCTTGGGCAGAGGTCTCTAGGTGTTTCTAGAACAAGAGAAATGTTATTGTGGAAGCTGATACTGGCTACCTCCAGAAGCCCTGTCTGAAAAATAATCCCTTCTGGGTGCTCCAGAAAGAGTCCCTGAGCCCTTGGTGCCAGCTTTCAGGATGCTGGGTGCCTGCAGCAGCATGCACAGTCCAGGGATGCAGGAAAGGGGTGGCTCTGCCCTCACTCCTGCACTGACACAGCTGGGCACCCCAGGGGGGTATGAAGCCTGCCACGCTCTGGGAGGAGGCCTGGGCACACGTGTTCAGAATTGCAATAATTTGGTTAGTTCAAGGGCACATCTGGAGAAGGGGATGACATCCAGTGTCTAATGAGAACCTCCCAGACACCGGTGAACTAAGCCACAGGGGTGGCAATGTCAGTGGTCACTATGTCCCCCATTCCAAGAGCCTTAGGAGTCCCACCATGTTCAAACAGTGTAGTAACAAAAAAATCAGAGCTGACTCCAGCCCCTTTTAATGCACCACTGTAAACTGCAGCATCTCTGCGTTATCCCACCAGGCTGCCTGCAAGTGGCCCTTAGGAAAGAGAGAACAAATAGAACATAGGTGGTACTTGGATGTTTACTGTCAGTTTTGTAAGGATTTCAGCCCAGAAATGCTTTTTGGTTAGGTATGGAGTGGGTACAGTGCTCCTTGGAGAGCTGCCAGCTGCCACGAGCCCTCCAGCCAAGTACCCTAACTAAAAACTAAGGCAAGTTTATATCTTCAACAATCAAACTGGAGATGGAAAGGGCTATCTGCATGGTCAGAGGTATGACAGTCAGATCTGGGGAAAGCAGGATGAGAGAGAGACGCCAAAGCAGAGGTTTGAGATTCGGTGGCTGCCTCTGAGCAGTGGCAGGAAGTTGAGGCAGATCCGCGATTAGATCTAAACGGAGCTGAGCTGTGTTCATTGTCCTGCTGCATGGGGTTTTAACTAGAAACAGAAACCTGAATCACCAGAAATGTTCGCAGACTGGAAATACCACTGTACACTGTAGTGCCGAAGAATTTCATATCGATGTGTTTAATCAAAACAGAGAGCCTGGCACCTTGAACACCACCGGCAAGCTGCATTTCTTCATTGCCGCATGCTGATGGGCAGCAGAGTTGCAGAGATCGGTGCCTCACACAGCCCTGGAAATCAGGTTTCCTGCCGGGATGTGGCCTGCCAGGACGTGACCTGCCAGGACTTGTCCAGGCTCAAGTGACAATGCATCAATCAGGTGAGACTTGAAAGATGTGGATTGGAAAAAGTTCTTGTCAAAGAGTGAGTGATGAGGACCTCGTGGTGTTTTCCCAGCTGCAGACTAAATTGGCAGCGTTGCTGCAGCATCTTTCTTAGGCACTATTCCAGCAAAACACTTGACTATGTGCTTAATTAAATCATGGGAGAAGTTTAAAGGGCTTGAAAGCATGCAGCTAAATGCTTTGCTGGGGACTTAATATTAATGCCTCAGTTTCCCTTCTCCCACACAGAGAAAGAAATATTTACTTCCCATACAGAGTGCTGACAAGCTTAATTCAATCTTACTTGTAAAGTGCCTTGTAGGCCTCAGGGAAAAGGTGCTATAAAAATCAGAATATTCTTCTACATTCCCTGGCAAGACAGCGCTCAGCTTTGTATACCATCCTGCTGGTGATATATCTCCCTCTGGCTGACAGCACGAGCAATTAATACATACAAATCAAAAGAGGCTGTTTAGAAAGCTTGTGCTGCATGTAATCTGCCAACACCTGGTGACAAATCCAAAGCTGAAAAGATGGAAAAATCAGCGAGTTTAGGGGGGTTTAGTGCAAAAACGTGCACACATGTGACTTCAGAGCAGCGACAGGAACAGGGCTGTTTCTCCGCTAATGTATTTTTCATTCCCCATTCTTTTTTATAGCCTTTGCTATTAATTTTTCAGTTGTCCTGGCCTCTTAAAAGTTACCAAACTGTACTCTTACACTGTTCTCTTATTTCAAATTTTCTTGACTGGATTGAAAGGAATCTGGAACCGACCTCAGAGGCAGCCGTAGTTAAATGAAGCCAGGGGAACTGCTGCCAAGGAGAGGCCTGTGAGCAAAGCCAGCATGGGAGAGGTTAGGGAAAGGTTTATTTTTGGAAAATCCAGATTATAATTTAGAACAACTCTCTAATTGTCATTCTGCATTTATACATGTTGAAAATACAGTTCACTGCAGAGCATCCCAAGCAACACACATCCTCCACAAAGTTGGCTGGCACCAGCACAGCTGAGGTGGATACTATGGAAGTCTTTAACGCTGTCTTCTCATGCACTGACACACAAGTGTGCTGTAAGGCCTGCTCCTGTGCCAAAAGTGAGTGAAAAAGTATTGCCTCAAACTGTCTCCCCCAGATATAAACCAAATGACTGAAAAAATGAAGCTCTTCACTGGTAGTCATCGTGAATCCTCATTTCCTGCCTATATTTCTGAACTCTATGTTCTGACTGAACTTTTTTTTTTTTCCTATTTTTGTTTTCTTTTAATGACAAGTGATACTTAAACTACCACAGAATAAAGATCAATACTCACAGCTGGTCCTTTGGCATTTTTAATGTTTACTGCATATTCAATTTGCCACATTACTAGGATGAAAATTAGCATTACTAAATTTCTTGAACACCTGACAAAGTAACAATAGCAAGTCAGGAATTAGTGATTTATTTATTTTTAAAAATTAAACTATGAACATTGACAACTCCCTTCTCTGTTTGTGCATGCATTTCCTCTTTATGGAAATACCATTTCCTCTTCTATGCCTGCTGCAAGTGGCATACAATGGAGCCTCATTACTCAAGAGAAACTCTACCTGCCATGAAAAATAAATAATTAACCTCCAGCTACTTCAGTAGGTAAATATTGCCTCATTCCTATGCATAAAGCAGCCAGTGTTCCACATCTGGCAGCTATCTCCTCTGGGGGTTCAGCCTCTTGGAGGTTCTCTGGCATGAAACCTTAATGTGCCGACAATATTGTTTGTCACTCCCCAGTACTGTCCTGGGACAAAGGGGAAGGGGTCAGTTGGGATATGAGTCCCTACCATCTGCTCTGGCTTCTGGGTTGGTGTCAAGGATGGAGGAACTATATAGCCAAACTGCACATCCATTACCCTCATGGACCCTTCCAGAGCTATATCTCTGTGCTAGGCTAGCTATAGCTCTGCATGCACTAGGCAGACACTCAGGTTCTGCTCCAGCCACGTGTTTTCTTTAGTTCAACTACGCTTGGTTTTATGACAGCTGACATGATACATGGCCTGGGAGTTTTACACAAATACTCTGGAAGGATGAAATGTTGTTTAGCTTTCATTTAAAGAGAGAACAAATGGAGACCTCTCCACTCGGGATTCTCCGGCTCCACAGTTCTGAGGTCAGTGCCGCCCTGGCAATTCCTAGCAACTGTGGGTAAGAATAGAATCTGGGGGGTGGGGGAGGACTAGGACTGTCTGGTCAAACCTCATCATCCTCTCTCTCTTGTCTATATTCAGCAGTTTATTTTCATCTATAACAATGTGTTTCCCTCTTCTTTCTTCACCTCTGGTTTGTCCATTTTTCTCCTTGTAGCTATACTACTGAAAAACTATATTCCTCACCCAGAGAAAGGAATCTCTGAGTTTTCTCTTCAACACAAACTGTATCTTAGTGATTTTAAATTTAAAGAGGGGAAATTTAGACTAAATATTTCAGGCATTGGAATGGGCTGCCCAGGGAGGT
Organism: Ramphastos sulfuratus; assembly: GCA_013399055.1. Taxonomy (NCBI): domain Eukaryota; kingdom Metazoa; phylum Chordata; class Aves; order Piciformes; family Ramphastidae; genus Ramphastos; species Ramphastos sulfuratus. The sequence goes on along the minus strand of WBNM01043342.1, from coordinate 38,635 downwards.
GGTTGAGTTGGCAACCCTGGATGTGTTTAAAAGTTATTTGGATGTGGTGCTTGGGGATATGGTTTAGGGTACACCTTGTAGAGTAGGGATATCAGTTGGACTTGGTGATCCTGAGGGGCTTTTCCAACCTGAATGTTTCTGTGATTCTGTGATAAGGAATTTTTTTTTGCAATGATGGTGGTAAGTTGTCTGGAGAAATGGTAGATGCTTCATGCCTGCAACCATCCCAGGTCAGGCTGGATGGGGTTCAGAGCAACCTTATCTAGCTGATGTGCCTGCTCACTGCAGGAGATTGGACTAGATGACCCTGAAATGTGTCTTCCAGCCCAAATCAGTCTGTGATTCTCTGCATGCTGTGTCCAGCTCAGGTGCTTTGTTTTGTAAATAAGTGTTAGTTTATTGCTTTGCTGCATAATGTGTACATAAAGAACTAAACAGCACTTACACTTTCAGTGTTTGAATAATGATACAAAAAAAAAAGGCCAACACCTCAGTTTGGATGTCATTTGTAAATCACTCAGTGTGATACTTCTGATGAAGGTTGAGGGGTAGAGTGTGTCAATTAGATAGTGTGGTTCTGGCTTGTGTAACAAATGCAGGCTTAATCCCTGGTAATGCCATCCAAGCATTGTTGAGCTGGAGTTATACAAGCACCTGGAACTGCTGCCAGGTAAAGCTTTTGGGTGCCTGTTGTGCAGCTGGAGGACACTGCTATCAGAAGTGGGAGTTCTGCAGTGCAAACAAAGCAGTGCTCCTGTAGAGGGAAATGGAAACAGGAGCAGCCAGGTGGGTGCATAGTGTAGCACGAGCAGTGGTGGTGATAGAGTTCACAGGTGTCCCACAGCAACTTTAGTGCCCAGGCTGCCACAGTGTCCATGTAAACACGACTCACCTCTGCTGTGCATGACTGAATGTGGCTTGGCAAAGCATGGCTGTCACAAAGACAAATTCCCATTGCAATGAGGACCCAGCTTCCAGATTTTTAAGCATAAGGGAGGTGAATCCAGAAGGCTGATAACAAAGCAGTGATGAAAATTTGAGTGCTACAGTGAGCAGAGCCATGGAGAAACAGAGAAAAACAACTTAGAGTCATAGCATCACAGAATGCTTTGGATTGGAATGGACATTTAAAGGTCATACAGTCCAACCTCCATGCAGTGGGCAGGGACATCTTCAACTAGACCAGGCTGCACAGAGTTCTGTCCAACCTGGCCTGGAATGTTTCCAGGGATGGGGCATCCATCACTTCTTTGAGTAACCTGATCAAGTGTTTCACAGCCATCACTGTAAAAAAGTTCTCCCTATATTTAATGTAAATCTACCCTCTTATAGTTTAAAACCATCACCCCTTGCCCCTTAGCCACAGACCCTGCTAAAAAAGATTGTCTTCATTTTTCTTATAGGTCCCCCTTAAGTACTGAAAGGCCACAATAACGTCTTCCTGGAATGTTCTGTTCTCCAGGCTGAACAACCTCAACTCTCTTAGCCTGTCCTCATAGCAGAGCTATTTCAGCACTCTGATCAGTTTGTGGCCTCCCCTGGAAGTGATTCAACAGGTCCATGTCTTTCTTGTGCTGAGGGCTCCAGAGCTGGGCACAGCACTGCAGGTGGGGTTTCACCAGAGCGAAGTAGAGGAGCACAATCCCCTCCCTCAACCTGCTGGCTGTGACTGCACATTGTTGACTAATGTCCAGCTTCTCATCCACCAATACTCTCAAGTCCTCCTCTGCAGCACTGCTCTCAATCACAGCATCCCCCTAGCTTGTATTAATTCTGGGAACTGCCCCAATCCAGGTGCAGGACCTTGCACTTGGTCTTGTTGAACCTCATGAGGTCCACAGGGGTTCACTTCTCCAACCTGTCCAAGTCCCTCTGGATGACATCCCACCCCTCAGGTATGTCAGCTGCACACAGTTTATGGCAGGAAGGTATGTGCCTTGAGTTAGAGCAGTCCTAAAGATGCTGCAGTCTACTGCAGCCTCCCAAGACAGCCCACAGCCTGGGAGCTCTGTGAGTGTATCTTCTTTCCAGCTCCCCCACTCAGTCACTTTCACAAGCACTGCAGCTAGTTTTTTAAAGAGGGGAAAGGGGTCGATCAAAGATTGCAAGATGATGCTTCTTTTGTTCTCCAAGGAAAAGTCTGAGAGCATTAAAAGTGCAGAGCATTGCCTTGGTGAAGCAAAGCTGAGGAATGGCTTTAAATTTGCCCCATATTTGTTGCTGGAGCGTTATTGCTGGCAGCTGATGACAGTTTGCTACTGGCTTCAAACAGTGGAAAAAGCCATCTCAATAATAGCAAAGAAATGGGCAAACCCCCTGCTTTCCTTAATATCACATCAAGGAAATGGACTCTTAGCACAATGGGTTGTGACTAGGGCTCTGTTTATCATGTGTGCAAATCCCACACAGATTGGATGCCAAAACTGCAATGCTTCTTTGACATTTCAGTTGAGAAGGAGAACAAATGTGTTCTGTACTCATCTTTTCTTTTTTTCTTTTTTCAAGCAATAAACAATTAACTTTGAAACAAGGGCTTTGATTGCTATCTCTATGATGTCAGCTTTACATTGATGTAATTCTATAGACTGGTGGGATCATTGCTAATTTGCACTAGTGTAAGCAGAAGAACAATTGGGTTCTGTTTCACAGGCAGTGAAGCTGCCCATGTGCTGTGCAAAGAAAGAAACTCAGTTAAACAACTTAAACTGAAAATAAATTAATAAAGAAATTCAGGAGGAGCCAAAAGCAATATAAGCAGAGATACAGCCACAATGCGCCAACTGTATCACTAGTTTAATATAAACCTAGCCTAATTAAGATTGACTTTGCTATAAATAAGCACAGTGATCTCTCTAATTTTCAATTTTTAATAGACATCCAAAGGTGAGCAACTTAATCTTACTGCAATTTTATTTTAAAGTACACATACTGTATTGCCTTTGTCTGAGAGCCTTGAATGTCAGCTTCCTTTTCCCTTCACATAATGTTATAAAACATGAGAATAAATTAACTGTAAGGATTAAAATTATAATTGATTCAGTGTGAAAGTAGCAAAGAAAGCACTACCTGATATAGCCAGAGCTGAAATCCTAGCTGCTTCTGTATGAAGGGGAGTTGACCTTTGCATATGGGCCAAGGATTTCACCATTGATGACATTTGCCAGGCAAAGTTTTTTTCTTATTATTATTTTTTTTACACAGTGAAGTACAATTAGGCCTTTCAGTGTTCAGCTTTTAATGAATTTTTTTTTTTTTTTTTTTTTTGTTTTATTTTTTTTTTAAACAGAGAAGAAAAATGAGTCTTTTTTTGGTTCTGCTTTTTTATAATTTTTTTTTTTTTTTTTTTTTTTGGTCATAATTGCTATTAAGGTCTCACTTTTTGTCAGACTCAGGAAAAGAGAAATTGTTTTGGTTTAGGTGCAATAAAGCTTACAAACACTGTGCTTGGGATAAAAGATGTGGGCTTGGTCTTTATCAGAAGAGTTTTGATGCATAAAAAGCCCAGGATTGATACAAATGACCCTGCCAACAAGTGAGGTGAGCCCATGGCATTCTTCACTAAGGACTATACAATTACAAGACAGCAGCAGGACACCATTAGTGGAATTTTAAGGAACATTTTTCAGCAAAAAAAGGTGAGCAGGCAGGGGAAGGAACAAAAGCTGGGCACCAGTAAGACTTGAATATGGGTAATTTTTACATTTCTGTGTTGAGAAGTCAGTCCTGCAACTACACACATCCCGTTCTGTTCAATGTAATTTCCATTCAGCCTTTATTTGAACATGTAGTATATGCCACTAAATGGCCATGGATATATTGGAAGGGCTCTGTGGCCAATAACTACCCAACTACATCTCTTAAGAATGAGGCCGTGGCAGTTTTGCAATAGCTCTGACATTTCCTTAATAAGCCACAACTCACCGACTGCTTTAGCCAATGATATGGAACTTCACTTGTAAACCAGGTATGTGGTTATGTTAAATATTGCCCTGTGTTTAACAATGTGCTACTTTCCTGCCCTGCTCTAGTAGGAGTTGTGGTATTAATTTAGCCTGGGTGGAACTATAAGCTGGACTTCTTGTTCCAGCAAGGTAATTGCTTCTCTACATAAACGAATTATCCTTTTTGCTGATAGCAGCTGTGGAAAGTTGTGTGTAATTTCAGTGCACTCAGCAGTGCAGCTGTAGTAATTCTTCAGTGTGTTGCAAACCTGCTTGCTGCGTCTCTCAGGTGCAATTGCTATGCCTGCAGAATATGCAAGGTGCCCTTTGGAGGGCTGCTGGCTCTGCTTCACCTGTAGCTGTTGGACCCTTCTCAGAAATGAGCACCAATGTGAGGAAGGATGCAGACTGGTTGAATGGGATGGCAAATCTGCAGATAGCCACGTGGAAAGAATTGGAAATATGGTCATTGCTGTCCAAGCTCCACACGAGCAGCCAGTAGCAGTGGAGACATGTGAGGGCAAAGGCTGTCAATGTGAGTTCCGCTGCAGAGCAGAGCTGACTAAGGTGGGAGGAGCTGGCTGCGATGTGCTGCCACCTCGTTGGTATTGTGCTAAGCGATGAGCCAGCTGCTGCAGCAAGAAAGGGAAAGTGAACAGAGCTGGCAGAGGCATCAGAAGTTGAACTTCATGACCACCTACCAGATGGAGTTACAACAGCAATTAATTTGGTACAATTACTTGTACCGAACTGCGTTGGAAATTATTGCAAGACAGATCAAGCCATTAGCAATAGAAAACCAGGATTATAAAACCCTAAACACCTCATTTCAAGTGTTATGTCCTCAGTTTTCACTGAAATTAACAGAAATAATATAAATGGGGTACTTGTATTCCTGCCAGATCGGTGAATAACTGGGCTATATAGCTATTAGATATACCTGATCAAAATTAAGCTGGAAATGCTGAGTGGTGAGAGATGACCTAGACGAGAACAGTTCTCATGAACGTATTTTCTTAAAGGCTTCTACTGTTGGCAATGTCTTGCTGTTTCTCTTGGCAAACATGTATCTCCAGCTTCTGTTCTGGGAATGTCAGAGCTTGCTGTTGCTAAAAAAAAAAGAAAAAGATTTTAAATATGGAAATCTATACCTTTTTGATTAATATTTCCATCAAGGTTAGTCCTGGGTAAATGTAACATAATGTTAGCATTCATCAATGAACTTGCACAACGTCCTTGGTAAAAAGAACCACCAAACTGTTTCCAGTCTTAGAATGAATATTACAGCCACAGAAAAGATCTTCTATGTAAAAGACAGCAATTTCCCTCTCTTTCAGAAATTAATGACCTATTCATAAGTAGCATTTTCAGTGCATTACTGCCTGATTAGTCAAGTGCTGATGCAATGAAATTTAACTGTTGTGATCTTACTGAGTAGGTATCTGCTGAGACAGAACAGGTGGTTAGTCTTCCTTTCTGTGCCTTTATCCTCATACTTCTACATTTCCATTATCAATCCACTTCAGATGAGACAGAACCATTCTGTTTTGGACCTGGTCTCTAATTATGCAGAGATCAGTTAGTAAAGAAGCACATGTTTATGAAATATAATTTTAAGAGTTGTGCTAAACAGAGAAGAAATTATACAAGTTACACAGGAAGGGCTTAATTTCTGTTGGCAAGGCCTGACTTCGAGACCTTAGTCTCTGGAAGACAGATGGGAGAGATTCCATCCTGAGAGGTGCTAAGTTCCTGTTGCTGTTGCAAGAAGAGTGCAGAAGGCACAGGGTATCCCACGGGATCAGGAGAACTTGAGAAGCAGCACTGGACAGGGACTGGGTAGCTTCTAACTAAAAAAATCTCCTGTATGTAAACACAGTTTAGTAGCAAAGTGTCAAGTTCAGGAAATCATTTTTGGGGAGCAGGATAAGCCTTCCTTGTGAGATGAGTGCAATTACTGCTCTATGTAGTTCTCTTAGCACCGTCTCACCTTTGTCTCGGCTACTTCTCCAGTAAGAAAGTGCTACTTGGAAAATAAAGGATTTGAGAGCACACAGAGGGAAACAAACAAACAAACAAAAAGCCATTTTACTAATTTAAAAAAAGGAATTTAGGAGAAAATAACAGAATTTAGTAAGAACGTGATAATAGCTATATATTTTTACTTTGAAAGTGCCAGTTAGTTACAAAATTAACCAATGGAGGGTTTTGGTATGAGCTGTATGAAAAGACACATTTCTCTAAATTAGCAAGCAGCAGGATCTAGCAGAAGAGCACTTGTTGATTTAAGCTTGTTACATTTATTCACTCTTTTCAAAATATTTAGTACCAGGACCATGATTTGTGTATTTCTAAGAAACAAAACTAAAATACTGCTAGTCCTACTCTGTCCCAGATGAATTTCCACTGATGGGACAGGTTTCCTGTAGAAGTAACTCCATTGACTTACTCGATGCATTTAAACTAGGAAGAGCTGGTGTAACAAGAAAAGAATCAAGCCTGTAGGCCAAAGATTTTTTTTTTTTTAAAGTGTCTAAAATTAGGTGCCTAGTTCCATAATTAGGAACACAAGGTGGACTGGCTTTTAAAAATGCTGTGGATTGACAAATTTTGCGAAGTCAATGGGAGCTAGAGATTAATTTTCCTTTCAAAATCAGGCTGCTTTACATAAATGCCCAAATATTGTTATGGGCTAATGCTGGACATCTTTCATTCCCTATCCCTGTGCATAACTGTATCAGCACGTACTCAGCACACAGAGTTCTCATGTAGTACTCTGTAGAACATAACTTGTTTCTATTTTAATGCTCTTTCCAAAGCAGTTACTACTGGTGACAGTTAAATTACAGCTGATTCTTCACAGTCTTTTTTAGTGTATTTCAAATTTGTTTCATTGCATACTATATTTTCTGGTCTATTTCTAATTGTCTTCATCCTTTGGCTATAACGTTCTCCCACATGTGGTGGCTTTGTACCACAGAGGTGGCAGCCATGTCAAAAGCAGTTGTGTCATATCACTTAACAGACAGTAATTGTCTCCAGGAATTGCAGGAATCTTGATCTGCTACATCAGACATCACTTCTTTGACAGCTGAACCTAAAATACACCCTGCTCCAGGTTGCAGGGACTGTGCCAAATGCATAAAGTGTTGAAGCTCTGAAAGAAAACAGAGCCATGCATTCATCTTGATTTATTTTTCTTTTAAATTTCATTGTTATCTGGACAAGACTTAAGTGACAATGCTGTGCTATGCTGCCCCAAGTCGGGACTTATCTAATGACCCGTTTCAGCCATGCTTTACATGTGGGTAATGCTCATTAGAGAAGAAAGATCTGATGTTTCAGGCAAAGAAGGTTGAGTGGTCTTGTTAAGGTCTCCACTGAAAGTCTATCACCCAAACTCATGATTTTCAGTACTGGAGACTGTGCGCGAGAGCCACTTTGTCTGCGTTCATGCTGCAGCCTAAACTCTTACCTGTCTAGACACCAAAGTCAATCAACCATGAGCCACAGACTGATAAGAAACCTGGTTTTATCCCTGATTGTGCTCCCAGAAGTACATGTTGGTCTAGACTTGGCAGCGTTCTGTTAGTGTTTCTAAGGTAATCCTGCTTTTGTGTGATGTATAATGCAGCCATGTGCTTTTCAGATGTTTGAAATTGATGTTCAGCTCCTGAGGTCAGAAATGCATTTCAGTACTGTCATTGTTCTCAAAAAATTTCCAAGTATGTGTAAGCAGATTCCCATGGTTGAAGCACCTTATGCCATATTTTTCTCTGTGCATTCATGAAGCATTAATCATTTAGTTGGTGACTGAAAGTTATGAGTTCAAAGACATTTTTAGCTGTTTTAGCCAAACTAAGCCTGGAGGTTTGTTTCGGATTTTTATCCTTATTTTGCTTTTAATGTTATATATGAATTATTGTATAATTGGATGTTTCTAATAATACTAAATGTTCCATTCTGCTTTTTTAAGATCTATTATATGTCTATGTGGTCAAAAGGGAGACCATCCTTCTTTGTCTGAAATGCAGCAGAACCTGAAATACGTATCTTAGACATGCCTGTTGCTGTCTGATTCCAGAAATGGTCTAACTCAAGGGGAAGATGACCCTGAAATCTACACAGTCACATAAAGTAGGACTGCACAACAGACCTGTTTTACTCCAGTCATATCCCTTAGAATTTTTTTTTTTCCCCCCCCAGGTAGTTTTCAGGCTGACACCTACATTTCCCATTGGCTTGAACTCCTAAGAACTACGAAGTAACGGGAAGCTGTGTACTTACTGTTTTGCTCATTAGTTAAGAAAACACTAGGGAAAAGGTGCGTTAACAGAGTGTTTTCTTGGAAGTTGGGCCTATTTGTGTTTGGTGAGATGTTTGGGGGGAAAAAAGTATTTTTAAAGATATTTAAAAAAAAATACATAAAGCATAACGGCTAAACAGCTACAGTTGTAGTTAAACAGTAGAAAGACTGATTTTGGCTCTGAAACCAATATTAGAACAAGCTACAAATTAATTTGCAATGTCTTGCAGCAATAATTAGCAGCCTAAAGGATGTGACTTTTCATTAGGATGACTATCCCTGGTAGGAGGATCTGACAGGTGGCTGAATCATGTCCAGTGTAGTCATGCTCAACTTCACATATACATACATCTACAGTATTTATTGCTCAGTCAAATTCCTCCTTTTATAACCCTGGATTGCCACATTTGCAATTATATTGCATCCGGCAGAGAGCTCCTAGAACTGTAATTACTAAACACATCTACAGCAGTCACACAGCAACAGAAGTGACACTCATGTACTTATGAATGTAATATCAAAGCACTGCATGAGATACCCTCCTACTTGCTAATGTATTTCAGAGTATGACTGAAACGAGAGGTGTTTACAGGACAGTTTATTGTGACGCACCTGTTCAGTGTAATGATGTACAACTGATAAATGAAAGAAATAGGTGCAGTTCACATGCGCCAAACAATGGAGAATTTAATTCTTTTGGGGTTGTATATTTGCCATATCTTCAGTGGCTGCTTGTCTAGATGTGAGAAGAGGGCGGCTGCACAGGTCCTAAGCATGTGTGCATCTGCAGGGATCCCGGCACACTGAAGAGGATGGGAAGATGACTTACCCATGCCCATTCTTTCTCTATAGAAAGGGCAGAAGACATGCATATTTATAAATCATGTTGTGGTAGGGAGTGACTACCCTTCCACAGGACTCAGTCTGTAAGATGGAAGTGTTTGTAAACAATAATCCCAGTGGCAGAGAACTGCCAGCGTAATGATCAAAGGTGCAGTGAAGCCTGTGTATATCCCAACTACAGGGCCACATTAAAGAAAGAGAGGTTTGTACCATCTGTCTTTTCCAGGTCCAACTCAACCATAACAGAGCTGTCTGTGGGGCTTTCCCTGGTCCTAGCACAGTCTCCAGGTGGCTGTCAGGAGGCCACTACAGCCACTTTAGCCTGCACAGATCTGGGGCCCTGCTGACAGAGGATGCCCTATCACAGCTTGTGTCTCCAGCATTAGCAGTGTACCTGCACGCAGACAGAGCGGGCTTAGGGCGCAAGAGAGGTAACAGCCGCGGGAAGGTTTGCTGTCGGCAGCTCAGAATCCTGGCTTGCTTTGCTGGGCAGCCACGGAGGCCTCGAAATAAGGGATGAGGCAAGCCCGTCCCTTTCGTGGAAAACTTAAAATTCTACTAGATTAAGGTGGTTGTGTAACTACAGCCCAGCTGACTCTATTGTCTCTCCCGCACTTAACAGTTACCAGTGTAAAGTGGGCGTCAAGCACAGCGCTGCAGGGCAGGGCAATTTGTGGGTCGGTGAGGAAAAAGCGCCGGGGCAGCGGCCTGCCCCGGGGCCAGGGACACAAACAAGGCCTCCTTCACCTCTTTTGCAGCTCGTTTGGTCGGGCGGTGTGAAAGGGAGGGGGGCGCAACCTGCGGCAAATCGGGCAGTTGATGCTTTGAATCACCGCTCAGCGTGCGCCTACATATATATACATCCACCCCAACGGGCACGGGCACAAGTCCTTTTGGAAGTAGGGGAAGGCAGCGTGACAACGCCCGTGCGGAGAGGAAGAGCCGGCGAGCGGTTAACGGCAGTGCGGGGAAGATCCTTCGCGGGAGAGGGGCTGAAGTGCCGCGCCAGCCTCCGCCAGGTGAGTGAGGGGCCGCAGGGCGAGAACCTGCCTGCTAAATGCTTGGAATAGGGGGAAAATCAGAAGCGGGGGGGCTGCAGTGTAAGTAAACCGATAAACCGCGGCAACGTCGTTCACAGTGCAGCGGGTTGGTGTGCCGCCAAAATACCGGCAGCCGGGCTCCCCGTTGGGCGGTTCAAGCCGCCGGCTGCAAACCCCAGCCGGGCCGGCGCTTTGCTGCCATGGCAACCAAGTTGCTCGGCGGGCGGGCAGCCAGGCAGGAAGTGCGGACAGAGGATTGGCCGCTGCGGTGCACGTGAGGCGGGCGCGGGGCGGGCGTGGAGCCGATCGGGGTTCAGCGGCCACGGAGGGCGGTTTGCTGCGTCCCCCACTATCGCCGTCTCCGAGTGCAGCGAGTCCCCCGCGGATCGTCTCCCGCGGCCCAGCCATTCTGCCCTGCCATGTCCTGCCTTACCTGACCTTGTCCAGCCCGCCACTGGGCTGTGATGTGTGTGACCCGCTCGGCGGGAGGCGGGGAGTGCCTGACGGAGAGGAGGGGAGTTAGTCAGCGGCGAGGAGGAGGAGGAAGGGCAGGAGGCAGAGCCATGGAGAGCAGTGCTCCGCGACGGCGGGAGGGGCGGGCTGTCTGACCGAGGCGAAGATTGGAGGGGGCACGGCCCGGCAGCCCGGGCGACAGCGGCGGGGCCGGGGATGAAGGTGCCAGGCAGCCCCCCGCCGCCAGCCGCCGGCCGGTGACGAGGCAGGGGCCGCGGTCTGGGGGGCCTGGCGGGGCGGGATTGGGGGGTGCCACTAACTGCCCTCCTTGGGGCAGGCGGGAGGGAGGGGACTCCGTCCGGGGCTGCCATCGCCCGGGGCCGCGGTGACTCAGAACAGGGGGTGAGCCGAGGTCTGTTGTTGTGGGATCTTTTCCCTGGCAGGTTATAAATAGCCCCGGTCGGCGCCGTGTCACGGAAGGACACCGTGGCCGGGCGCGGGGAGAGGCCGGCGGCGCTTAGGTCTCCCGGCCGGCCCCGACAGCTTGCCTGCCTGCCTGTCGGCCGGCCCAGCTGGAGCGACGGGGACGGGTGAGCCCCGGCGGCGCGGCCGGCCCCCGGCTGCTTCTTTTTACACGGGAAAAATCGTTAATATCGCTAGCTGGAGGCAGCGACAGCCGGTCTGCGCAGGGCGAGCGCCAGAGCATTTCGGCTGCTTACAGACTCTCTGAGGAACCAGAGAAAATGAAGCCGGAACGAGGTAAGCGGTTTATCAAGATGTTTCTTTTGTTTCTAGGATTAGAAGTAGCCCAGTGTTCCGTTTCCGTGTTACCGCTCTATGTCCTTATCCCCTCCCCTGTCATTTTGAGAGGTGGGAGAATAACCAGCTACCAGCTCCTCGGATTCAGCTGGGGAAATGCTGGTGAGAGGGACACTGTCAGGTACCCAGTGAAGGTGAACAGCCCAGGCCCTGCCTGCCCTTCAGCTCTCCATTGTCTCGGTTGCATGGAAGGGAGACAAACACCGTCGCAAGCTGCTTTTGCTGGCGGAATGCTGCAATTCGTGTGTCAAATGCGGCCGGCTCATTAGCACAGAGCTGCAGTGCCAAGGCGAGAGGCGGTCAAAGGCTAACCAGGCATCGACGAGCAATGCCAGCACACGGACCAAAATGTGGCTGAAAAATATCCTGAAGCATAACCATAACTTCCATTTGTGTTGTTTTGTAATCTGACAGTGGGCTTTTGTTCCGGTTATAAAGGAGATGCATCATAACAAGTATTTGGCAGTATTGTTTTTCTTCACTGTCATTTGGTTACATCTTATCTGGATTACTGACATCTGGTTTTACAGAAAAAAATAAAGTCGACTGCCTACGTCTGTGTTTGTAACACTTCAGCTCTTTTGCAGTATGGCAACAGCTGCTGATGCCCCTAGAGGTGAAAATATGTCATGGCCTCTATTTTGAGCCATGAACAGCGGTTATTGATTTTTGTTAGTTAAAGCGAGATTGGTTTTTAAACCTTAGCCAGTGCTCGTCGCAGAATTCCGAGTGTTAATTAAAAAAAAAAAAAAAAAAAAAAAAACCAAAACCAAAGCTCTTGCCTACACATTTGGGTTTCTTAAAGTTTTGATTTCTATCGTTTACCCGGTTGCTTTCAGTTTTAAAAACACATTCTTTTGTGTTATAATCACGTTGGTGTTTTGAGAAACACTTGTATATAGCTTCGATATCCGTGTATTGCATACTAACACTTAGATGACATACACATGCTAATTAGGTTCGTTAATGACATGTTTTCTAATAGCCACACTGTAAATGACTATGCTTAGGTGGACTTCCTATATGGATGTGCTATAAGGGTTATGTGGTGTGACTATAGCACAGGTAGTACAGAAATTATCACAAACATGTATAAATGAATGAGGTTTAAGTACTAGAGTAGAGATTTGAAGTGGCCTTTTTTCCCCCTTTGCTTTTCTCCTTGTTTCTCAATTGCTTAAACCTTCACTTGATCGATTGCAGCAAGGCAGGTTATTTTTAGAATCTCTTTAGATTTTAATACCAGACCTTGTAGTTTGAAAACTATTTACTGTCCAAGTGAAATACAATTTCAAAATATCCAGGTAAGGCCCAAGCCAATATCTGCATCTTTAAAATATTCAAAACCTCTATATGACCTCTCTATTCTTTTAATTTTTAGGCAGGAAAACTTAGAACTTGGAAACATTTTAAATTGCTGTATAGGTGATCAGATGCCCTTTAACCTGGCATAGAGGGAAACAAATTTATAAAAAAAGCAAGGCCTCAGGTTGTGTTGTTTTGGGTTGGTTTTTTTTTTTCCCTTAAGATGACAATATATTGAGATTCCTGTCCCTTTGGTAAAATGTCCTCTGGCAAACTACCCGAAAACTTACATAAGTAATGTTTTGAAATCCTTTTAAGATCATTAACAAAAAATCATAGACCTTGCCAAACACTGGAGCCATTTTAGTAGCCACTAAAATGGCCACTTTAGCCATTCTAGCTTAACGATGTGCTAATGTAAGAGAGCAATGCCACGCACAAAGGGGGTGCAAAGGTGCTGCCTGGATGCCTCATGTGGCTCATAGAGACTCTTAGGAGGCACAAATCATGCTACTGTTTACATATGCTGCTTTCTGCATAGCAGCTGCACCACAGGATACAAGCAGTCAAATGTGCAGTCACCTGCTTCCAGTCGTCCCAAATTAACAGCAAAGGACAGGGGAGAAGCAGGCCACTCAGCCTGCTGCAGTCTTCACTTTTATGCAGACTGTCAAAATCCTGAGAAGACTGCAGGACACATCGAGTGAAATGTCAAGAGACAGACTTAAAAAGGCTTTTTTTTTTTTCATTCTTAGAATCAGCAGAGAGATGGAAGTTCTTTCTCATAGTTAGAATTAAACAACTACATGATAAGATCTTTAAGCATGTTGGGAGAATGTATGGTTTAGCCATTTTCATACTACCAGCAAGATTCTTGTTATCGCCAGCAAAAATGGGTGATGGAGGAGAAGGGGGAGATCTAAATGTACAACCACTTTTTTTAACAGCGGCAATGTTACAGACCATTTAAATTTCTATAGAGGGATAAGCAAAAATAAAAGAGGGAAATTTGGCCCTAAGGTACTTACCTCCCTTTAGAACAAGGAAAGTTTGGAAATTACAGATATAAACATGCAATTTATGAAGGCAGTATGGAGGAAATGGAATGTGGAGTGTTGTATGGCCAGCCCATGGAGCAAGTGAGGAAGGGATGTTTGAAGCTAAAAGTGTGGGCTTTATTCCTTTGCCATGTAAAAGCACAAGGCATTCATGCGACGTGTGAATCAGCCAAGACCTACCCATCAGTGGGGTTTCAATGTGGAAGGGCAGTGGCTGCCCTGAGCACATTCAAGTAACTACCTCTGTACCGGGTCTAGAGAGTGCCGCATCTAAGATAGGGGTGGCTGCTTCTTGGCTTTACCTTTCTTGTCATTCTTAAAGTGATGTGTTGAAGCATCCTAAAATATAGTGGTCACGTTGCTTCATCTGAGCCTTCAGCAGTGCCAGAGAGAAGAATGATTGGTTTCCCTTTATTACACTCAAGTGTTTTTGGAGTGACATTTTGAGGGGTGGTGATTTTTGGGAGTGTTCTTTATGGGGTGGGGTGTGGGGGTGAGTGTCTGTTTATGGGTTTTTTTGCCTTTTTTTTTTTTTTTTTCTGTGTGTGTGGTTTCGTTTTGGTTGTTTTTTTTTTTTTTTTTTTTTTGCATGCATTTGTCTTTCTGCAGTAACAACATATCAGCTTACCTAGCTTTGATTGTTGATATCAACATGATTTAGTTTCTGCAGTACAGCTGCCTAGTCAGCTGCTTCGTGCTGCACGTTTGGACTGCTGTTTCCTTTCTGAAGTACAGAGCTTTGCTCTAGCTTCTATTGAACTTAGTACTAATGACTTCTGATCACCAGTTTATTGAGTTTGGAAGAGAGAACAAGGCTTTGTAGCGAAGTGCTTGCAAACTCTTCCAGTTCAGCTTCGTTCATAAATGTATAAACACTGTTTCACCATCAGTTAATGAAAACATTGCATAATGTCAGGGTGATAACTTTCTGCCAAGCTCGGAAAGCTTGTCATGTACTCTTGGAGTACACTTGGTGCACAACTGGAAAAAATCTTGTGGTTTAGATGAATCTACAATATAGTCATATTTTACTGTGGGAATGCTACAAGACATCAAAAGTTTTACTATAGTGTAAATAGCTCAGAGTTACTGCTGCTTCCTCTTCCCTCCCCCTCACTGCATGAATGATCAGTTAAAGGAGGAAGACAGGCTTGTTTGTCTCTAAATGCATCCTGGCTGGGTTTTATCACCTTATTCTAGTCTTTTCTTACTATTTTTATTACCTTGCTTTGTTGATTCTTCTGCTGTGTGTCCTCTGTGTAGAAGCTATTCTGTTTTCACTTTAAAAATAAGCAAAAAGTGGTTGTCTCTTATTTCTGAAGCATTAGTTCCCGTCTTGATATTATCCTAATTTAATGAAATGCCTTTCTGCTTACAAGATAGGAACATTACTTTTCCTCTTCTTTGCAAGTCAAACTTGGATATATGCCTCTGGGTCTGTAGTAACTGGGTTAAGAGACTTTTCTCCCAATTTATGTGGTGGTTTAGTATTGAAAAAGATAACTATTGGGGTTCAGCAAAAATCTCTTTACTACCTCATGCTGGAAATATAGCTTGAGGATTTCTGGATGTATCTGAGGAGAGGTTAAAGATGTTGCAGGTTCTTAACTCCATGAAAGATTTTGTGGAATTCATTTTGAGCAATGATGTGCTACAGATTATGTAGATGAGGAAGTGAAAACGTCTTTTGAAAAAGGATGAGTGGTTTTTGCGTCCTATGTTGCACTGTGATACACACTTTAATTTTAAAATATCTTCTCAGTGAAATGTCACGAAGCACTTAAACTTTTCCATGTTGCAACGATGTAGCCAGTAAACAAAGTCATAAACTGGAAATGAGGTGCTTCCTGCTTAGTGAAGCTGTCACTCCAAAAGCGTTTGGGCAATGCTTCGGGCTTGGTTGCCACAGGTAAGTGCTGGCTGGGTGGTAATGAGCTGGAGGTGACGCTGCTCCCTGGCCCGGGAGGAAGCCGTGCTGGCAAACATGCTGCCTGCTCAGGGGCACGTGTGGGAAGGTGTGTGTGGTGAGGGAGGCTCAGCTAGGGCAGGAAAGGGTGTGTGTGGGGTCTTGATTTTCCTGTGTGGATTACTTTAAAATAAAACCAGCTTATTCTTTAAAGGAAAGAAAACCCAGAACTGTTGAGGATAAAAAATCCAAAACAACCAAACGGACACGCTGCCAGGATATATCACTCAGATTGCATTTATAAGGCATGAAGCCATCTAGCTCTAATCTTTGGGGAGAGCAGATTTGTCCTGATAACACATAATATATAGATGCAGTGGATGAGGATGAGTGAACAGGAATGTAAGCTTTTTTTTTTAATTGAAGATGGAGTCTAGCTCTGCCCTTGCACCCAAGAAATGGGAGTATATAGTCTTGTCTTCTACTACCAAAAAACCCCAAAATCCAAACAACACCTTAGGAGAATTTTTAGCTTCTAGGTACTTCCCCAAAAAAATAAATCAAGCAATGATACATGTTTTTGGAAGTGTTAAGAGGGGTTGAAATGTCTCCTTATGTAAAAGTGGATTGGAAGAGTGCTATTATTTGGGCTCATCAATGAGAGCTCTTCACTGCATGCTGGTTCCTCAGAGAGCAAAGCCATTTTCTACTTAGCCATTTTCTTTTTTGTTTGGTTGGTGTTGTCCCCACTAGTCACCTCCAGAAGGTCTCTTGTGGCTAAAACAGATGCTGTGAGAGCAGTATTTAGGTGTGGGTATTTTGGGGCTTGTGGATGTGCCAAGCCCATTGGCTTGGGCTATACAATTGACCCTTCTGACCATATTCTTTGCTCACTGAAGTGAGATACTTTGGCATGCCAGGTTGGATCCCTGAGCTGAAGCATATTAGATTAGACTTCGTTGTTAAGGTCAGTGTCGAAACTATTATTGGATCTGAGCTCTGCCAGCTTCTAAATGTTTTTAAAAATAAGCTAACATTTATAAATACAGATCTCATGAGAGATACAAGTTTGGTGCCAAATGAAATTGTGCTTATTAAAATTAGAACTCTTCTGTGAAAACAGAGTAACTGACAGGAACAAATCAGCTATATGACATTTGTTAAAAGAACTTGCTCTGTCTGCTTCACTGTTTGCAAAATGTTTCTTTGTTATTTTGACAAACATCTACTAATAGCAGCCATTTAATGGTGGTGAAGTAGCCACAGCCTTTTGTCCTATAGGCAATAAGTTTAGGACAACAGTCTGGCAGTTACTAGCTGTTCTTTCAGTCAATAAGGCCTTGGGGTTTAACAGTAATGACAGCTATAATAACCATTTTACCATTCTGATGTGATACTTGGTAAACTGATCTTTTAATAGATTTTTTTGAAGATGTCTCACATTGTTGTCTTTCGAGGTGGTAGTAAATTGTTCAGTCTTTGCAGGTCATTTGTATTTTATGTTTAGACTGAAGCTAGTTTTTAACTTTAGATTGTTTTAGAAGTGCATGCCCAATTGCATGGTTACCTTTGTACTGCTGAGTACAAAAACTTCATGTATAAGTAGGCAATTAAAGATGTCTATAAAGCTAGGTAAAAGCAAATACAGAAGAGTGCCTCTTGGACTTGGGCAGGTAGTTGGACTTTGGAAGACCTCACAGTCATTATGTATTCCTCCTTCTGCTGGTCCCATGCAGGGTGGGATGACTGTAGCTGTAAGCACCCAGCCAAAGCCACATGCAGGTATTTTTTTATTTGCATGCATAACTGTACTGAGACTGGAAGACATCTCTTATATAAAGTCTACTTGAAAACTGTGTAATTGAGTTGTAAGATGGTCGGGAAGATTTTCCATCTGCTCTTAGTAATTCAGTATTATTCTGAGCAAATCAAATCAAACTAGCTTATATTAATTTTCTTCTGTGTTAAATGGACCTGAGTAGTTCTTTTGGGTAGTGATTGTCACATTTACCTTTCAATGTTAGCTTTGGCACCAAAACTATTTAAAATTGCCATCTAAGATAGTATTGTTATTTTATGTTGACTGAAAAGGTAACAATGTAATAGGATAGTATGAGGAGGTTCTCGGGGATAATACTGAGAGGAGAGCTGTGTGCTAATCATTGGAGGCCAATGAACACATGCAGAAGGAAACAGTCCATGTATGTGAAATATTAATGAGACTTTCAAGTCTATTCTGAATGAAGTTGAGCCTTTATTATGAATAAAGGTAAACAAAATAGTCTTACTGTCAAGTCTTCTGGACAACTTTGTTTCTTTAAGAGCAGCTCCCACTGTGCACACTGATTTTGATTTCAGCACTTTTTTGTTGGGAGGCATCCAATCACTCTCTGTTGAGGTATGTAGTACCCAGTAACCACTGGGGACTTAATGCTTTTCTCTTAACAGTGATCAATTAATTTCCCAAACCTATTGCCAAGTATGACTTTTGTTCCCTGGGTAAAAACAAGTTGGATTTTCATCTGAGGTATAATAAAAAAGAGAATGTATCTGAAATAAGGAATCTCTGGTTGCATGTGAGCCATGTCATCTGTTTTATGTTGTGTATCCTGTGAAGTTAATGATTTTGTTTTCTGTTAAGATCCCTGGGAACCAGGTTGGTAAGTCAGTCTTTTGTGAAATTCATTAGTGAGACTACAAGTAGGTGACTGCTTATGCTAGTTTCATTTCTTAATGGTGCTGCACATTCAGGGATTCCTTTTGTCCACCAATGAGCCTTAAGGATTTCTGGGGCGTATTTCACACTTCTCTATGCTGCAGTATATCCAGTTTCTTTCTCAGGGTGCTGTGCAAATGCTTGTTGGGCATAATGGGAAAGGGAATGGCAGAGGCAGAACATCAGCAGTGTTGAGGATGGTGAGTATTGGCCCCATCCTCAGTACAATCAGTATCACGATAGGATGTTGTAGAGAGACAGTGGTTTCTTCTGAGGGTCAGGAGGAGGAGAGGTACAGGAAGAGCTGTGGTCAGCAGGCTCTTTTTTTCAGGGTGATGGGAAGCCCTTCTTCCATGCCAGATATTGTTCTTCTTGGTTGCCTGCCAAGGCAGTAGCCCAACAATGGAAGTGAAACAAACTACGGCTGCAACTCACACTTTCAAGCAAGTTTGCAAGTTTGGTAGAAGGCTTTGTCTGCAGACTTGGAGGGGCAGAGAGAGTGGTTAGGGGTAATACCTGTGATAACTACTTGCTGAAGGTGTTACTTCTGTGTTAGCAGAGTTGATGGTTTTTGGTTTTTTTTTTTCAGTGAAGTTTTTGTAAAGTTACAAGTAAAAGTCACTCGCAGAATATGAAGGTAAAGGTCAGGAGATCAATGTAAAACTGCTAGGATACACATCTGCCTCATCTTGAGTTCACTAAAATTGGCATAACTGGCTATTATTGTACTGCCTTCAGATGTGTCTTACTGATAGTCTTGCTGAATTAATGAGTTTCTGTGAGCAAGTATTTTTGGATCCACTAGAGAGAAAAGGTTAAGTGATGATGCTTGATTTGCATTGTACTTTCATCCCATCTTCATGTTGTGAATATGTAATGGCTGTTAGAAATGTTCTGTGATGTGTTTTGTAAGCTGGCCACATTAATCCTTAGTTAAGCTTGAAATTTTGAGCAGCTTTACTGTATGCACTGATTTCTTTCGTGTGTGTGTGTTTTAAAATCATAGTGGAATTGCTAGTATCTGATGCTTTTAGGTATGCTGTAGACCATAGTCATTCTCACTTAAGAAATCTGAGTTTAAACATCAGAAAAAAAAGGGAAACTGCATAAATTAATTGTCAAGACTGTGAATGGTGTATGTTATCAGCTCTTTAACATGCATTGCAAGCATCAAGAACTGACCTCAGCTTTGTTCTGAGGAACTGAGCATTTCTTGAGGGGAGAGGGGGAATAGGGTTGTCCACATGAGTGCTTAATGTTTTTGTGTTCTGGAAATGAATAACTCTATCCAAAATGATTGCTTCAAGCAAGGGGTGCATGGGTAGGAGTGTGCTTGGTTTCCAGGCTGTTTCTGCAACTTGGCTGTGTAAACATAAGGTGTAATGAAGTCACTTATGCTTCACTCCTCAGGGGTCATGTGCACAAGGCAGGGCTGGAATCCGAACTAGCGCTTTTCTAAACTAGCTCATTGCTAGATAGACATCCTGTGCTTTGGTACGGCCCTCCAAAGGCTGAAGTTGGGCATTATTTTGTAATGTAAGGATGGTGCTAATAATGTCTACTGGCACATGCATCTGGATTGGTGGGTAGCTGACTTCATACTGAGATAAACCACAACTGGCTGTTACTTCCTGCTTTGTGAAATGTGTAAGATTACTTATTCCTAAAGTCTATGCTGGGATAAAATCCATTCTTATCAAGACTTCATTTATTTTTATCTTAATAAGTGTTATCCTGTTTGTGGTAGAAGGTGGCTTGAAATATAGTCTATCTTGCTTATTACTCATAATTTTGCAGAGTATTAAAACTACAAGGGTATCGGTAGTACTTGAAGTGCAGCTACTTCATAATGATGGAATATGCAGTTTAGGATAAAAGTCCTGTGCTACTGTATTCTCTTATGTTCAGCCATGCCAGCAATGGCCTGATATCATATGTATCTTGTGTCCCTGCTGGAATTTCACAGAATGGTAGGGGTTGGAAGGGATCCAAAACAGGATCACCTAGAGCAGGCCACATAGGTTTTGAAAGTCTCCAGAGAAGGAGACTTCACAACCTCTCCAGACAGCCAATTACAGTGCTCTAGCACCTACACAGTAAAGAAATTTTTTCCTGATACTGAGGTTGAACTTCTGGTGTTCCAGTTTGTACCTGGTGCCCCTTGTCCTATCACTGGGCACCACTGAAAAGAGGCTGACCCCATCCTCTTGACTCCCATCCTTTAGATATTGATAAGCCTTGAGAAGAGTCTTTTCCAGGCTAAACAGCCCTAGGTCTCAACTTTTTCTTTGATTCTTCTTCAGTCTCTTTATCATCTTTGTAGCCCTCCGTGGGACTTTCTCTAGTAGTTCCCTGCCCCTCTTGAACTGAGGTGCCCCGAACTGGACCTCCAGATGTGGGCCTTACTAGGACAGCAAAGAGGAGGAGGAAGAGAACCTCCATCAGCCTACTGGCTACACTCTTCTTAATACCTTAATTTCTTAGTATCTTCCAGGATACTGTTGGCCTCCTTGGCTGCAAGAGCACGCTGCTTTCTCTAATGGTGAAACTGGTGTCCACCATTTGTGGAACAGTGCGAGAATAAAATGATAAATGAGTATCACGCCTCAAGGTGAGATTTTTTGGTAGACTTGCTAATATTGCAGTTTCTAAATTCAGCATTTTATTAGGCCAGTCATTTCTGGGGTGTTCTTCCACAAATAAGCACTGAGCTCAGTCCTCAGCTGTCTTAGGACTGTAAGCTTAAGCTGGAGTGGTCAACACGCAGTCCTGTTTTTACTCTTCTTGAAGAATATCAGGTGTGAAAAGGATCTTTGTGGTTACACTCCAGTATCACAGTATGGGGAGAGTGTTCAGGAACATATAGTGGGTAGGTCAGTTGTACTGTGGAAACAAATGGTGGATCCTGATAGTGTCTCTGCCAGCACCCGTGGGAATTGATAGGGATTGATGCTGCTGCCTCTTGTTAACGTAACTTGTAAACATACCCTGTTTACCAGTGAGTTAAACATTGCTCTTCCCTCTCCCGTAGGTAGTGAATAACTATGGCACAGAAAATCATCCGAGTCCTTTTGTCAAAGGCTAGGTGGTTGCTTAAGAAAACCTTGAAACTGATTTTTCAGACAACTGTGTAAACTACAGTGTTTTTACGAGAAGTAAATGTTGCATGGAAGAAAAATAGTCGGAAAGCAAACTTGAGATAAAATATACAGTAAATGTGAACGTCGGTGACTAATGGAATGGCATGTTTTGCGTATAACTTTCTGTAAAGCACTAGCTGTAGATGGGTCAACTACTGAAAAGGTATCCAACTTCCCTTGATCAAATGTCTGCTTGACAAGTGTGTGAAGGCTGTGTTTTCTCAGAGCCACAGCTCTCTAAAATATGAGTGGGGAAAAGTCCTTGTTCTGTGAAGAAAATGTGTTTTCCATGATCTTGAATGGGTGAGTGAGTGCTACCCGATTGTGACTGTAGTTGTGACATGTAGCTTTATCTGGACTTTGCATAGTTTCATGGCATTTAATTACAGAACAAGAATTTTAGTCGTTTTGTGACATTATTTTTTTGGGGGGTGGGAGTGGCTGATCATATTAATGTGATGTTTATCATCTGACTTGAGTTCATGTAAATAGGTAAGAACTGGATTAAATAGCTTAATGTGGACAACCTGTTGTTTAGACTGTAGCTACAATAATACATGGAGTTTTGAGACTACTTTCTTTAAACAGCTTCATAAGCCAGTCCTCAAAAGTGCCCCCTAAAAAAATGGAGAAGGGTGTAAGAAAAAATACTCAAGTAGGGAGCTCAGGAGGTGGGTTTAAGACAGAAAGGCAAAGAGCCTTTGCCGGGCCCTCCTCCCTGCTCTGAAGGTTAGGGGTGTAAGGCAGCTGAGCTGCTTCCGGGGACACCGAGCCCAGTAGTTCAAAAAGTGCTGGCCGGTGCTGGCTGGCAAGAGGACGGGCAGGCGAATTTTTCCACTCCCCATGTAAATATTCATCACCTCACATGCACTGCTGCTCGGGGCTGGCTTTTCAAAGCTGCTGCTGTGTATGAACATTAACCGTGTCGTGGCAACGTACGGCTGCTGGGAATCTGTTCTGAGCTTAAACTGTTTGCTGGTGCAGGTGGCAGGATGCCCGTGTGCCCCTAGGCCGAGCCCTGCTGCTGCTGGGGCAGAGTCGGGACTCGGGGGAGCTTTGAAATCACCTCTGGGATTGGGACGAGGTGTCGGTGTTCGGGCGCCAGCGGCTCCTGTCCGCTCGGCGCCTGCCCCGTGGGCCCGCGGGGGCTGGTGTCTGCGAGAGTGCCCCGGACAGGGAGGCACTGCGTGCCCGGGCCGAGCAGCCTGTGTCTCCGGCAGGCGTTCCCGCGGCCGGGCCCCGGAGCGGCAGCGGCGGGCGGAGCCGAGCCGCCGAAGAGGCCGGCGCTCTCCCGGCGGGGCCAATCGGCGCCCGGGCCTGTTGCTATGCGCACCCCTACTCTGCCTCCTTTGTGGAGGATGCCGCGGGCACCCACCCGCGCCGGCGCGCCGGCGGGGCTGGCTGCGGGAGCACGGGGCCGCGCCGAGAAGGTGTGTACCGGCGGGGACCCGGGCGCCCTCCCTCGAGATGGGCTGGCTGCGGGGCGGCCCGAAGCGGCGGCACCCGCGCTCCCGACCCTGAGGTGTCCCTCGCTGATGCGGCCGAGGGTGTGTGATTTAATGTTAAACGGGCGATCCGGGCGAGGGGCGGCAGTGGGGGGGACTCGAAGGTAGCAGTCTGCCCGGGATTGAAACAAGCTCACACGGTGCGAAAGAGAGCAATCGAGTTATCTGTGGTTTGTTTGTTTGTTTGGGTTTTTTTGGTAGTGTTTTCTTGCGAGAGGTGCTTTTTAAATCTGTCCGTACCGAAGTTTGCCTCTCAGGTTGAGCTGCAGAGTTCTGTTGTGCTTAGTCTGTAAATAGCTCCTTCAGAAAACAAACAGTTGCACCATATGTTCTTCCTTTCGTTCCCTGTACTCAGCCTAGGAAAGGTTGGACTTTCCTGTGTGTGGTTGTTTTGGGTTATTTGGGCTTGGTGGTTTGTTTTTTGGCTTGGTGGTTTTTTTGGGTTTTTTTTTGGGGGGGGGGGGGGGGGGGGGGCGGTGGGTGTCTTTTTTCTTCGCCCTCCAAATTAACTTTGTTAATTCATTACATAGTTAGGGCAAGGGCATTGAGTGTTCTGGAGCAGGATGGGGGAATATTTTTAAGTCTTAAAAAGCGAGGCATCTATTTAAATGTCAAGTCTGCTAACAGTTTTAGTTAGTGTAGCCATATGTAACTGCTTGATTCTCCATTGTTAAGGAGAAAAAAAGCCTCTCCCCCCTTCCCCAAAACACCCTGAAGCTTAACTGAGTTTCTTCTGTGCCTTGTTATGGAGGTCAAGTTTCTCTTTTTTTTTTTTTCTTTTTTTCTCTCTTCAACAGGAGGAAACTCTTACAGTATTTTGATTTCTGCTAGAAACAATTCACGAAGGTATTATCAGCCCTTCGCCACTACTTGTTTGTCTCAGGGCAAATGAAGTTACTGCAAGTGTATCATCTTTGGGGGCAACTGAAAATACGTATTTTTAATTAGCAGTTTACTGGTTGCTCAACTATGGGCTATATATAAAGCTGATTAAATGGCATATTGAACTCAATGCTAAATTGAGGATTAGCTATTCCTTTTTATCCAAACCTGTTCTATAAAGATGCAAATGTTGTCCTGACCCAGTACTTGCATATGTTTTCATCCTGAGTCTAGAGCTTGTTGTTACTGCTATGAAACCTACTGGAGCTCTAGCTGAAGTGAGCCTGCTGACATGAAATGTTCACCTCCTGATATAGGAGGAGGAACAATTCCACTAGTGTACACTTGTGGCTCGTGTGGGAATACTGGCTTTGACTCACGGAATTTTTACAAAGTAGTAATGAATTTTTTGAGGACAAAATGACATTTCTTATTTGCATATATTAATCTTAAAATGTGTTCATGTCTGCCATTTTCCTATGCAGAAAATTGCCATATGTTAACTGAGAGGGAGGCAAACTACATTCTTGGTTGAAGTTCTGTTAAGCCTTTAAATTTTGACACTATTTAACATTTTATTGAGTACCAGAAGACTATTAAAGCTTAATAACGTGACTTAGAGCATGGAAACTTGTAAATAGCTGAATTGCACTGTGTGAAACAGTTCAATTCTGAAACTATCAAAATTCTCTTTTGTTTTATTCATTCAGAATTCCATAGTAGGCTCTGGTGTCCATTATAAAATGTGCAGTCTTTTACACAGCTTGAGAGTTGTAATGTCCTCATTTATCCTCCCAAATAAAGTTTAAAAACAATGTTATGGGTCTGGCCATTCTCCCAGAAATTTTCTAAACTGGAGGAATATATTGTCTCTTTTGTAACTTTTTTACTTTTTCAGGTTACTGTTTAACCACTTAAGAGCAGGTCTTGTAGGTGAAGGTTAATAGTATTGGAAAAATGACCTGAGGAGCTGCTCTACCATCATCAATTTAATTTATGTTCTTTAAGAGCCTCTCACACTTCAGATGAAGAAATACAGCCTCTGCTTTTGGTCTGCTAGCCTTATTCCTTTCTCTCCTCCCCACCCTCTAAATAATCTGGACTGCAAATACTGAAACAAACCTACTGAAGCTGGAGGTAGTCTCACTAGCTAGGAGGAGAATTTTGGGTGGCCAAACATGTTCTGACAAAGTTCCACAAGATTAATTAGCCACTACTTAGATGACAATGAAGAGGTTGTAACTTCAAAGTTTAGGGAGCTGAAATAGAAAGCTCAAAGAGGAGTACAGAAATAAACTGCAGTAGAAGAGGTCAGATATCATGAAAATAGTTTTCTTTGGGCTTCTGTTTTGTCTGTCATTATTTCAGATAAATAATGGGATTCTTAATCTACATTTCTCACCTGAGGACACTGTCTAACAAGTCCTACGCTTTTTTTCCTTTGTTCTTTTTAAGGTACCCTGATAGCTGCAGAAGTTTTCATCTTGTAGGTGTGATTTCTAACTGACATGATGTTGTAATAAAGTTATGAGTTATCAGCTCCTGCTTAACTTGAGTACTATATATCTAATGTTTAATGTTGTCCATTAAAATAAAATTCTTGAATCCGTGACTGTTTCTATCTCTCCTCCTTGTGAGTGTTCCTTAAAAGCTTTATTAACAGTGCATTTACATCATTTGGTTTATTTCTCATTTTCTTGTTTTCCCCATGATTCTGGGGAAATCAAGAATGCAGCTCACTAGATGTCTCACATGTAGGTAAAAAAAAATGCTTACCAGTTCTTCCCTAGTGTGACTGCCACTATGCCATCAGTGTTTGCATAGCTTCTTGGATCTGAAGGATGTCTCTGGAGTTGAGTTGGTTTGGTAGTCAGAAAGCTGCCTTGCATATAATTCACCAAGCCTTCACATGTGGAATTGAGTAGCTATAACAGAGATTTCTTGAACATGTTGAAGGAAAAAAAACCTCTTCAGACACTTCTAAGTTGTTTAATTGCATTGTTCTCATTGAAACCAGAAGTAATGAAATTCCCTGGGTTCCTGTTTTGATACAGTATCATGTGCAGTATATTGGATCCATCCTATGCTTATGTGGCTGTATCTACCAAATCTCTCATCTTCGTAGAATCTGAGAAGGCGTCATCATAGAATCATAGAATGGTAAGGTTGGAAGGAGACCTCAAGGATCATCTAGTTCCAACCCCCTGCCATAGGCAGGGGCATCTCCCACTATACAGGTTAGGTGTCCCTGCCTATGGCAGGGGGTTGGAACACATCATCCAGTGCTGTCTCTGCATCAGATCTTGCCACGCTGAGATTGCTAGTGCATGTAATAGGCTGCTGGTCTGCTTGTCATCTGACTAGGCTGGAGAGTAGTCTTGTTATTTAGATGTACAAATTATTCTTCCACTGCTCTGCAACTCTGTTTCCATATTCCCATATAAATACTCTTGACATTTTTCTTCCACTTCATAAGTTTGGAGGATCTGAGATTTATTGGCCGCACCTGTGAAAAGTGCTCTCATCATATACCTGAAGCAGTGTTTAAGGTGTTACATGACTGAAACAAGGTCTTCCTGCTGAAGGCCTCTTTTTTGCTCCTAATAGTACTGATTTTTTTTTTTTGTTGTCTCTGTGAAGTAGTTTTTAGAACAATAAGGGAAACAGTTGTGTGTTTTTCCCTTTTGTCATGTATACAGCCTCCCACTTTCTTCTGAGAGCATGATGAGTGAGGAGAAACAAGATTGGCCTGCTTTCTTAGGAGTAGATTCAGAGTCAGTATTTTGCTTTAAGTCATACAGATTTGAATGAAGATAGTGAAGTCAAGATAAGGTAAAAGATTTTTAACTCAAATTCTAAGCTTGGAAATAAGAGAATCAACTCTCTAGTAGATAGTTCAGCCATATCATCTGCTGTCTGATGAGATTATTTACAAATTGATGTCTTTAACAGTAAAGCTTCTGCTTCCAGAGGTAGGTGCTTGTATGCTTTTTTTCTTCGGTGGGAAAGAAGATTGACCAAATTTAGATAATGGTGGTTGTCATACCTGAAAGATAACCTGAGCTCTCAGATGAATTTCCATGTTAATCAGGAGATTCACAAAACTGCTGAAGGCAGGAAGACAGATTCGGCAAACTTAAATAGCAAGCACCAGTGCTAACAAGCAAGACTGTTGTTAAATAGTTAATAACAGATGGCTGAACTTCTGATGCAAATGATCAGACAGAACAAGAGAAGTTCTCTGCATCCTGACCCAGCAACTCTTCACTGCTGCTATGGCAACTAACACTTCTTTTTCTCTCCAGTTTTAGCAAAGTTTATGAAACTGAAGATAACTTGTTGATTTTACGTCTTTAAAATAAATTTTGAAAGGCAAAGCAGACCAGCTGGAGGAGAAAATATAAACTAATAGAATGTAGACATGAATTCCTAAAGACCTTGTGTATTTTAGTTCCTATAAGATCTTCCTAAAAAATGTCTAAACTACTGCGAACTTTAAAATTCTTGCCAGCTAAAGCATTACTTTAAATATGGAAGTTTATAATCTGAGCATATCTGTCTGAATCCTTTTCATTTAAATTCCCTACTGCAACTCAAATAGCATTGTAAGCAGGAAGGGGAGAAGAAGGTAGGAAGCTCTCTGTTTGTACAAACAACGTGTTTTAGTTCTGTTTTAGCAGTGCTACAACAGAAGCTTCTTCACAGAATGAAGTCAGTTCTTCATGTGGATGTGTAGAAACACACTCCGGACACACAGTTTGAGAATATAGTGGATCTCATTAATGTGTGTAATTGTCTGGATGTATCAAGGAATTCTCCTTTGATCTCCTTGTAACTCAGTCATAATATTACTTTTAAAGAGAAGGAAAGCAAATTCCTGGAATTACCTCGAAGATTATTTGTGATACAAATGAAGAGGCACATTCAGATACTGCGTTTTGCTGATTATTATACAAGTATGGAACAAAAGACCCTCCTCACCTCAGACCTTTTACAAGTATCAAACACGAGATCAGTGACTTCTAACGGAGGGCTCTGAGGAAACAAAGGGATGATACTGATGAGACAGATAAACTGTGCTCCCAGCTACGGGCTAACAAGCCTTTATCATCCTAACAGAGAAGCTGGAAAGCAGTCAATTTGCATCAAGTGTGTTCTTCCAGACTGTAGGACAACACGGGTGAGGAAGTTCAAGTGATTAAAGTAGTCAGAGGCTAATTGGAAGTTTACTTCAATAGTGAACAGCAGTTTGAAAAACAACCAAAAAAAAAGCCATTTGCTTGTGATGAAAGACTACACTGAGAAGCAAAAAAAGACAACAGGAAAATATGGTTTCCTGTTAAACACTGACCAGATGTACTCTCTTCCAAGGCTGGATGTTAGTGAGGCATTATCTTTTTTGTATCTTTCTAACACCCATTTTCAGTGATAAATTCCGTGAGAAATCTTGCAGCACAGCTGGTACTTCCCTGAGCAGGCAGATAAGGCATTGCCATCTGCTAGCCGAAGCTGAGGAGTTCTCGTGTGGGCTGTGCCTGACCCAGAGATCCTCACTGGCCAAGTGTGTTTCCAGTTTTGTCACAGCTTGGACTATGAGGAATTCACTTTTGAGGAAAATCTAAGGATTTCAGGCAGTGTTTTTCCATAGTCAAGAGTAAAACCAACTTTTGCTGAAAGCAGCTCTCTAAATGGTTTTTCCTGGGAATCCGGCCCCCCAATTTGGGTGTGGTCAACCCATCTTGCATGTTTTTCTGGGGATTAAGAGGGCAAATTGCTCATCATCTGTATTCTTGTACCAGATTCTACTCCATTCCACATCAGCCGCTAATTCAGATGGTAAGAATAAAATGTTCTGTGCTAAAAATCTCACAAATATGTTTTTTATTAGTTCTTGAAGATAAGTGATTGCAAAAGCCAGTTGTTTACAGTAATAGACAGTGTGGTCATGTATAAACTTAAGATCTTTTTGACTGCATTCTCCTGCACTTACTACTTTCATATGTTCAAAAAAGGTCCTCTACTTCCAAAAAAAAATGTGGTGTTGTCACTTGATAGTAATGAAATTTGCTTACTTTATTGGTTTCTAACAGAAAATCTCTGTATAATCTTTGTTGACTGAAAGGGTTGACAAAACAAAGTATGTCTATCAGGAGCTTGGAAACTGTAATGTTTGTGGGCCTTTTTCTTTGTCTGATGCTCAATTTGAGCATTCATAGTAATGTATTAAATGCGTTAAACCTGACAAATGGGTGGATCCTTAATGCTGTCTGAACTACGCTGGTAGCTGGTGCATAGCAAGTAGTAATTTCTCGGCATTTCTGCGCTGAAGGCAGAAAAAGTAATTCTGACATAATCTAATGTAAGTTTTAGTGAATGCTGATTTTTGGATATTTAATACCTCTGCTGCTGGTCCCAGATTCAACATTTCTGTCTCCCCTACCCCCCTTCACTGTATACTTTTGATTAAATATATATTTGCAAGTTATGAAGAAGGAACTAAAGTTGTCTGTTATTGGTTTGTCTGTCTTTTGCTTTATGTCAGTTATTTTTTGCATAGAATACAGAAGAGGCTGTGGTGGGCCTTGAGCTCTGACTGGATAAAGTGTTGTTCTTCATATGCTGCTCATGTACACTATTTTTAGTGTAGTGTTTTGTTTTTCCTAATAATTTATTGCTCTGTCTCTTGACTCACAGGTCACCTGATTTTAGAACACACAAGCATAGAGGTTGGATCCTTTTCTACTCTAGCTAGTTTATCTTGAGGAGCAGGATGCTGCTGTTGCTGGTGAGATTGGGTTGGAAGTAGAAGGGAGAGCCCTGTCCCTTCAGTTCTCTGGAAAGTACGTTCTAAGAATACGCAGAGTACAGGGTGTTACAAAACACACGTGCAACCAATAAAGTTGCAGCTGAGGCCAGGGATGATGGGTGACTTGAGGTCAGCACTGTGCAGAGAGACTTTTGCCTGCTGGCCCTTACTATGCCTGTCTTTGCTCTGTGCCAGCACCAGCGCAGCCATCCATGAACTCACTTTTTCTCTTGAGAAGGGGGAATTGTTTTGAACAGATATGTTATGAACACACCACTGTTATTCTCCCCCTGGCAGAATTAATTTTGGCACTTAGCACTAGCGTCTTGCATCTAGGATTGTCATAAACGGATTTTTTTCTGTGGGGTGTCCAGTGTCTGGATGTTTGTGGTTGCCTTTAATGCTGCAATGCAAGACTGGCAGGATGGTTGAATGAAGGACAAAAGGATAGCAGATGGTTAAATTTTGTTAGCTAACAGGTGTGTTGTTTGAAGTTTCAATGTTCAAGTGGCTCCAGCTTTTAAAAAGGCACTTTCCAAAATGAGTGTGTAGAGGGAAAACCTAACAAGCTCTAAATACTTGAGTTTCATTAGTATTTTTAAAATATATTTTTTTCCTCTTTTAAACTAAGTCTGATCTGTAACAAGGTAAATGTCACTCAGCTAGATCCTGGCAATTCCTCAAATCATGTAAAAACAAAGTAACAGAACCTGCATCCATCAAGCTATTCAGTACTTGCACAGATGAAATAGGTCTAGACATGTTAAATAACTTCTAATGGTTTGGATTGAACTGAAAGTTTATTATTACCTAGACAGTTGCAGATTTGTAATTCCTGGTCCATGAGATCTTTCCAACCTTACAGAAAACTGCACTGACTCATCTTGTCTAGGGTTTAAAAATTAAACAAATTAACTTTCACCTATCTGGGTCTTGGGCTAAGTGAAACAGAGCTATCAGCTGACTTGGGTAACACTGCTGGCGTTCTCAGGGCTTCAATTTGTAGCATTTGAGTTTTTATAGGTTCTGAAAAGACATTGATATTTGAAAGTGAGTGGGATTGCTTTTTGGGAGGGTACAGGGCTTGTTGCCATGCTGGTGTGTTGCTGATAGCACCTCTGTTGCACTCTTAACAAATTTGTAATTCTACTAATGAAACTAAAACCTTATGGAAAAGTGGACTAGGTTTTATATATATAGAATCATAGAATGTAAGGTTGGAAGGGACCTCAAGGATCATCTAGTCCCAACCCCCTGCCATAGGCAGGGACACCTCCCACTAGTACAGGTCACTCAAGGCCTCGTCCAACTATATATATATTTTTTTTTTTTTTTTAAATCTTTTTTTAATACAGCTTCCCCCCCAAACATTTTGAGTTCTGCTCACCTCCATCTTACAACCTTCTCTGGCTTACTGTTCTTCTGGGTTTTTTTGTTACCACACTTAAACCAAGGAAATTGCAATATCTATTAAAAACAGATAACTGTTAGATAGGTTTGAGGAGATTTTCACCATGTATTTTTGTACAATGAGAAAAGAGGTTAAAACCAGGGAGGAATTACTCAGGATATCAAATATGTGCAGTTTTAAATTAGCTATTAAAGTCAGTTGTTCATGACTTCAGAGTCTGAAGGTCATGGCTATCAAAAACTTGGTTGGGTTTGTTTGGCATCTGACCATAGTGTGAAGGTGTTTGTTGAAAGTTTTCTGACTCTGGAAGGCTGAGTGCTTTAGTAATTACAAAACTTCACTTGGTTTGACAACAATACTGCGGTGAGTGCTTAGTGAAGATTTTCCATAATGTACAACCCCATAAGTACTTCTTTCAGGGGATTTCCCTGACCTCAGTGGCATCCCTTCTGATTTCACCCCAAACAAATCAGTGCTTTCCTGTTCCATTTTTCAAATTCACCCTGGTTTATTTTCAAGAAGTTGTGAGTAGGGTCTGAAGCAAATGGCACACAGTGCGTAACTGTTCTTTTTCTTGCAATGATCGTAAGGAAGAAGAACAATAGGTTGTGCCAGTGATGAGATAAAGCAAACTCCAAAGAGATTAATTTTTACTGTTAGTGGGGACATCTTAAAACCCATCAGGTTTTGGGAAGTGTAACCCTACTACAAATGCTGTTCCCAAAGATATTTGCAGATACTGTGAAGATGATAAGCTACAGTGGAAGAAACCGAGTGACACATTAGCAAAATCAGGTCACTGCAAGATTCAAACATGTCACATCTTAAGTAGAGTACTGCTATCTCTGGTAGCTCTTGTAAACATTGAAATGCCTACTGTAGAATTTTTAAACAGTCCCATGCTGTTTTCCAGTTAACATCTGAGAGTGATTTATTATCACAAATTACCGCTTTCCATCTTTAAACCAATCTGTGTATAAAATATTGCAGAAGTCTGCAAATAGTTGAGTCTTTGTCAAGTTGGATTGTTAAACAAGTTAAAGAGGAGACTCTGTCTATTTCCCTGAATGGTGTTGTATTTAAGGCCTCCAATAAAATTTGTTGTGCATTTTTATTTACGTTTTTTAAAACAGCTATCACATCTGGAATGTAGCATAGAGCTGCTATCAACCTGTTTAATGGTAGGGATGTCTTAGCTTCTGAATGGAGTTAGCCTTATCAGTACGTAATTGCTGCAACTGCTGTATGGATGATATGCCGTCAGAAAGAGATGAGGCTTAGCCAAATACATGTCCTTTTTCATCGTTGTCTTGTTAGGCTTCCTTTAAAAATAAAGCAACAGCTGTGTGGAGACGCTGCAGTGCTGCAGTGTAATATTTACAGCTTACGAAGCTGAGCAAGTTGATGAAAGCTTTCAGTCCATACATCTTCAGCCATGTAGTTGCTGCTAAGCTGGTTCTTGGTGAGCAGCAGTAATGAAGATAGTCATCAGCCGTTGTTGTCCTAATCTCCTAACACAGTTGGCTTGGCTGGGGAATCCTTGAATGTAAGATGAAATAGTCATCAACACCATCGAAGGAAGTGTGTGCTGAAAAAATAATTAAAAAAACCTAGAAATCTAATTTTTAAAAATCTGTACTTCAATATAAAAGCATTTAATTGTGTTGGATTTTTTTTGTGGGTTTTTTGGGGGGTTTTTTGTTTGGGTTTTTTTTGTTTGTTTGAGGTTTTTTTTTTCCCCAGAAAACACTTTAGGAAGTGTTTTTCACATACTCTGTAAGCTTAAGTACACTCTGTTTTCTGTTCTAGGCTGACACACGATTCCTTCAGCCTCCCAAACCAAGCATGTTGGATGCGGTTTCAGATTATGGTGGCAGTGACTGTGAAGCTAGCCTAGGTCTGGTCTCCACATTGCCCTTGCTTCTTTCTGTGAAATAGGGTGGGACTTAAACAAGGAGCATTTCAGTAATTTGTCACTATAATTTTGTGAAATGTACATACTTGTAAATATACTGAGATATTTTTTACTATATTGATGGTTAGAGCAAAGGCTGTACATAAACTCTTGATTCCCTTCCATTTACAGCAGTGTCTATTCTGTACTTAATGCCACAGCATTATTCCAAAATAGATATTTTCTTCTAATTGTTTTATTTTACAAACTAACAAATACTGAAAACAGTTTCAGATTGCAGAACTAGAAATACTATTGTTTTGTTAGGATTTTTACATTGCTTGGGGGTTTTTTTAGTTTAATATTTTTGTTCAGGTACATTTATCGAGTCGTGCAGTTTTTAATCTAATTTAGGCAGAGTTAATCAAGGGGGAAATGTAAAAAGCTAGAGAAGAATGAATGGAAACACCAGAAATTACTTCGTCTGCTCCTGACAGGTGTGTTCATTTCATTATGATACAACTTCACAGTGTCTTGTGTAGTCATATTTAACAAAATTGCAGTCTAGGAAACTGTAATACAAAGGAAAACACAAACCGATACGTGCTTAAGTAAGGGCATTAGCTGAGACAAGTCCTCTTTCTTTCAATACCTGTCTGGTTATAGCATGTCAGTACAAGTAGCATCTTTTGTAACCTGTTCAGGGATCAGCAAAAAGCATATGCTCTGTTCCTCCAACTGGCTTATAGTGCTAAACATAGCAGCACTGAAAATGTTAGAGCTTTACACTGATGTTTCAGCATTTATTTACTCATGTCAGGGTACAGTAGAACAACTGTTTTAGAACAGATGAGTTCTTGATGAACTGAAGTTTGAAATGAGCCTCAAATTTCTCTTTTTTCAGGTGTTGCTTTCCATCTACTAAATACAGATGATGAAGTCGTCATGATTGACCTAATTCACAATTTGTGATTTCCTTGTGGAGCAAGAAACAATTCAGCTTCCATAATTTGTTTTTAAGTATCGCTTTTCTTTGTGCAGTTAACAGAAGATTAGTTTTCCTGATTAAAAATGTGAACACTTGATCTGGGATTTAGTTGAATGACAAAAAAATCAAAAGAAGCAGGTTAAACTGTTGTTGCTTAGGTAAAAATAGAAAGCTGCAGTTGGAAGAAAAGAAGTGACTCAGTAAGCAGTATGGTGATGGCAAACTAGGATGTCAGCCAAAACGCAGGAAGCAAGATGGGAACACCCAGATCAGTTTAACAGCCTGCATTTTACACTCTGAGTGGTAGTTTCTAAGATTATTGCAGGAAATTTAAGCTTTAAACAAATTTAACTGGATTGTATTTCTGTACTACTTAAGCTGTTTGAATCTAAATAAGTTTTAGCAAAATGTCAACTGTATGGGCTTTCTTTCTCAGCCTGATTTTAAGGCCAGTCTCTTTTAAGTAACTTTATTTACACTTAAATCTGCCTCATAGCTCTGGATGCTGTGAGAGGTGCCCAAGTAGAAGCACATATACCAGGGGATTTCCTGCAGTGCTGCACTCTGGAGTGCAGCTGGTGGCACTGATTGGTACTAATCGATTTTTGTTGTTCTGGAGCTCTGGGATGACTTCATCAGCTGCCCTGCAACTGTATCTTGATTTTGTTAAAAATTCCCCTTTAGTTGTAAGATGGTGTGCTTTGTTTTGGTTTTATAATTATAAACTAGCATAACACAAGCAGATGAATCTCTTCCTATTCTTCTGTGCAAAGCTAAGTAGATGCAGCAGTTTTTTATGCCTTATGGTTTGTTTTCTTTGAATAGCAGGTATGTATCAGTCCTACTGCAAAGTTCCTTTGCTGAAATGCTTTGTTAGTGATTTGATTTAGTATCCTGGAAAAAGTAAGGGGACAGCAAGAGTAAGATAAGGTACTTTGTTGCTCTCCTCATGTTTTTGTAGTGGCTGTCTCTGAGCTCAAAGATCTTGAGGTGAAGAATCTGTTAAGAGATAATGTGTGTGTGTGTGTGTGAAAATCTCTATAGGACTATTCCGAAGATAAGGTGGCCAGTTCATTGCATTTGCTTGAATTTAAGTGAACTTAACTACTACCTTGTTTCTTGAAGCAAGTAGACCAGCTCATCCCTTTAACTCTTGATAGCTTAAATTGTACTTAAACTCTTAATATTACCAGGCTTTTGAAGCGTGTGACTTTGGATATAATTACAGGTCTGTAACATGCAGACACACCATGAGTGCTTATTCAGAGAATCATGAATTTGAGGGGGTTCAAGGGCAGCTCTCTTTTGAAGTGAAGCACAATGTGTTAACTGGAGCATCCGTAGGTGTTTCTAATTCCAGAAGAAAAGCTGTTAGTCAAATGTTGACATTGTGTTTCATTTCCTTTACTGTAGTTTCTTGAATCCTTCCCTTACTCTTAAAATATGGAACTACCTTTAGCCTACTTTTTTGAATGGTGAGATAGTAAAACTTATTCAGAGTTGACTGTTTTGGAGGGGAAAGGACAGCGAGCTTTTGCTGTATTATTATTTAATGCAGAGTGATTTCTTTGCTAGGAGGTGATGCATTCTGAATGCTCACAGTGCAGCCACAAGTACTTATTCAAGTACTTAAGCAGTATTTTTAACCTTCTAAAAAAAGTGTAGCACATGACAGAAGCAGAGGTGGGCAGCCATGCTGCAGTGCCTGCTGGGCAGCTGGAGTGGGACAGAAGCAGAGCTTGACTCAGCTGGCAACCTAAACAGCCTACACCACGCACTCAGTATTTTGTTTAGTTGCTTACTGTGTTTCAATTAACAAGTGAAATAGGATTCTGATTAAATAGGTGGCCTTCAAAATCCATTCTGGATGCCCAAGATTCTCCAGGGAAAGGACTGGACTGTTGCAAAGTGTATTTAAAGGCAATCATTTTATGGACTCTGGGGAAGCAGCTCTCCAAATCGGTGAAGATCAGAATTAATGGATACCTCAAGCTGCACGAATTAGTTTTTCTCTGAACAAAGACACTTTATGAAAATGAACTCCTCTTCTTCTGAGGAGGTTTGATAGATATTTGCGGTGTCCAGTACAACATGAAAGGTGCTACGACAACAAAAGAAGCATGGACTAAGAGAGATGACAGTTGTAGCACTGCCTGGTCATCATAGGAGGATGACTGACCACTGTCTCATTATCCCCAGGCAGGTGGCTCTTGGAGTCCAGTGGGGTATGTGATACCAAATGCCTTTGTTTCCTGTTTTAGCCTATAAGATAGATTCAATGCTCTTCTAATACGCATTTCAGGAAAACAGTTTCTGTGATTACTACAGAAAGTACTTCGATAGGAAAAGGGAGAGAGTTGGTCCACATATGTGTAGCCTGATTGGGAAAGGAGTCAGCTGGGCACAACTGGATGAACTGAAGTCTTGAGAATGTTTGGGCTACAGCTAAGTGGATTTATGACTCATTAGTGGCACATGTTAGGATGTGAGGCAATTTAACTTTTTAGGGTGGTTTGGAATTACTCTTTATTCCAGTGCTTCAGTGATTGTGCATGTGTGTAGCTCATGGGTAAGGACAAGGATTTGAAGCCTTGTTCTGACATCTCTGGTTAAATGAGCTTTGCTCTTTGTCCACAAGATACAGAAAATAAGCCTTTGTTGAGGTTGGTATAGGCAGAAGACAAAGTGGTATGCATTCAGGTTTCAGTTCGCCAGTATTCCATGTTTTGCTTTACATACAGTGACTTCAGTCTGCATTTATATTTTGCTCTATTTCCCTGCTAGAGTAGTCTGACATCTGCTGCTTGCTCTCTTGTGACAGCCTTTGCAATAAACGTTAGTTTCCATGTACTGATTAAAGGGTTATAGTGCCTTGTTACTTTATTTCCTATGAACTTGTGTCAACTAACTGTATTTTTTTGAGTTTTAAGGGGGATTAAAACCCAAGCTCTGGAGAGATGCATACAATTGGATGTTCTGTTGCTAGAGGTGAAGCAGAATAATAATCTTATTTGTATGGTCAGATTATAGGATTGAGGTTATTCTATGCACAATATATGATGCCTTAAACAGGACTGATTCATACACAAAAGCAGACAGTTACAACACACACAGTAAGACAAGACTTTTTTTAACCTAACACTGAGTTTGCTGTTTCTATAAATGTCTTTCCACTTCTGTCCTCAGTTACATCAGCTTGCATCATCTATGCCTGTTGTATAGGAACAATTACCAGGCTTCTCAATGTTTAGAGTTTTTTTCCCTCTATGAGAACACTCAGTTGCTTCATCATATAGAAATCTAGTGAAGGGGAAATAAGTCAACATAGCACATGAACTTTATAGGAAAAAATTTCAACACCTATTTGTGCTTGAGTTTTTAAAATTTTTTTTGAAGTTCAGATCAAATACCTGGTTTGTTACATTGCTGACATAATTTTGAAGTGTTGGCCTTGTCTTTATAATGCGCTTATGAAAGTAGTAATATTTCTTAGTTCACTACTTGTTGTTTATCATCCTGTAAGGAGATGCAGTTTTCATTTTGCATCATTGCTGTGTTTTTGTAATTACAGTCAAATAATGTATCTCTAGGTAGCTGGGTCTCCTCTTCCATCCTTAAGGCAAGAAACTGGTTTCTTCTGAAATAATAGACCTGAAACAGGAACAGGAGCAGTGTTTGCAAATTGAACTTAAAAGTAGATAGTATCTGTTTGCATGAAGTAACATTGTGTATATATTATGAATCTCGAGTATTTCGTATTTATTTACATTGTTTTATTCATTAGATCTTGCTTATGTACTAGATTCACTGGATCTTGCATTTGGACATACTTAAACTGTCTGTGCCTTATGTCAATTTGTGATACATATCTGGCACTGAGTATTGTAAATATATAATGGAAGCTTTGGTATATTTTAATGCAAAAAGAGGTTGGACTTTACCTGAATCTAATCAGCTCAGCAGAAACACTCAGGCCATAGGATTTGTCTATTAATTTGTGCCGAGTTCAGAAGATTTTGATCAAATATGAATCTCTTCTTTAAAAAGAGACAAATAATGGAAGGTCTGCTGCTTCACATGGTAAGCTGCTAATGTCAATTAAATGGCATTAATTTTACTGTTACTTGCCATTTA
This sequence comes from Ramphastos sulfuratus, assembly GCA_013399055.1. NCBI lineage: Eukaryota > Metazoa > Chordata > Aves > Piciformes > Ramphastidae > Ramphastos > Ramphastos sulfuratus. The sequence goes on along the minus strand of WBNM01043342.1, from coordinate 488 downwards.
TAATTCTCTAGTGTATATTTTCAGGTATCACATCTTACTATGCATGTTTCTGTTACAGTAGGAAGGTGTTCCAGAACAAGCATGTGCAGATCTTGATCTTTTTTTTTTTTTTTTCTTTAAAGCCATAGACTCTTCACATTTAAAATAAACAATTACTCTTTCCACGTTTTCTTAAGGACGAATTCTCCATCTGTTTAGTCTGCTAAGCATGAGACAATTCTTGTTTAGCACACTCCTGCTGAACACATTTTTTGGAACTTGTATGTCAGGGAAGGAGGAATACTATAGTAAAAATCCTTCCTGCTGTGGCGTTCTTAACATTATCATGGCCTTTGGAAGTACAAAGATGAGCATGGTGCTTTTGTTAGCAGCAAGAAAATGCTGCAATTACTTTTTCAATCAGCTGTATTACACAGATCTTTTTCACAGTCTTTACAAGTATGTCTCCCCAAGTATGACTTGTTTATTGTTGTCGTGGTAGGCCTGAA
>WBNM01043341.1:152327-223919 GCA_013399055.1 Ramphastos sulfuratus | reverse complement strand
CCCGCCCCCCCAAAAAGAACCTGGAAAAAAAAAAAAAAAAAAAAAAAAAAAAAAAAAAAGTGCCATCCATCTTCCCTCTTATAAAAAAGCCCAAGAAAAAATAGAACCCACCCAAGATTTGCCTTTCTATCCCGAGATTATTTAGTGCTCTGTTATTGACACTGCTCCTATTGAAAGATTTCGAGATCAAAACGCAGTGCATCGGAGCAGCTCTCGTTTGTCATCGTCACTTAGTGACAGTCCAGCCTGGAGTCAATTGCCGCAGATTTATCTTCGCTGCTATTGATCATGTGCGGGGCCGAGCCGCAGGCGGAGCCGGCGGGAGCGGTGCGGAGCGGACGGGAGCGGTGCGGAGCGGTCCTGGCTTCCCTAACGCCGCCTGAGTGCTTCCCTCTAGGCGGTGAGGAGAGCTGCCAGGGGGTGATGTGTTCGTGGGCACAGGGAGATAGGAGGAGCAGAGGAATGCCAGCTCCCCACCGCTGCCCCAGCAAGGGGGCACAGGCAGCAAGACACAGGATGCCAATGCGACCCTCCAGAAGAGGGACAGCTGCCTGGGGCAGAGGAAGGGCTGCCAGGCAGGTCTCGAAAGCAAACCTCTCATGGAATCATAGAATGGGAAGGTTGGAAGGGACCTCAAAGCTCAGCCAGTTCCAACTCCCTGCCATAGGCAGGGACATCTCCCACAGGTCACTCAAGGACTGATCCACCCTGGTCCTGAACACCTCCAGGGAGGTTGTGGAGCACAGAATCACCCAACGTGATCTTTGATCACGTTGGGTGATTCTGTGCTCCACAACCTCCCTGGGCAACCTGTGCCAGTGTCTCACCCCTCTCAACCTGTGCCAATGCCTCACCACCCCCAACATGCCTCACCTCCTGTGGTCAAGATGCTCTCTTGTACTCTCCTGAGGATTTCCATCACATCCTGGAAAAAAAAACCCAAAACTTTGTCTGCTTTTTGGAGCCCCAGAGAGAGTGTAAAGAATTGCCCTGAGGTTTTGGAGCACTGCAGCCTCCAAAGCTCTATGAGCAGGGCTGTAAAGCTGCTGAGAGGTGTGGAACATCTCTTTGGTGAGGGAGGACTGAGAGAATTGGGGGATTTTAGCCTGGGAAAGAGCAGCCTGAGGGGGATCTCATCAATGCTGATCAACACTTCAAAGGTGGGTGGTAGAGGATGGGACCAAGCTTTGTTCAGTGATGCCCAGTGGCAGGACAAGGGGTAAGGGGCAGAAGCTGGAACATCAGAAGCTCCATCTGAACACAGGAGGAATTTCTTGGATTTAAGAGTGAGGGAGCCCTGGAGCAGACTGCCCAGGCAGGTGCTGGAGTCTCCATCTTTGAAGAGATTCCAAACTCACCTGGATGTGTTCCTGTGTCACCTTCTGTGGGCGACCCTGCCTTGGTCTGGATGATCTCCAGAGGTCCCTTCCAACCTTTTCCATTCTGTGATTTGGTAACAATTATTTCACTTCAGACACAGGATCCATTCTGGTGACCTTCTGAGTTCAGAGTCAAGCTGAAGGACAAAAAAAAAAAAAAAAGAAAACCCAAAGTGCCCAAACCCCAAAACATTTAGATGCAAGGTGGATCTCAGACTCACCTCAAACACATCTGCTCTTTTGAACAGAGCCAGACTGCTCTAAATGCTGCTCCTCACTTCAGCCCAATCCATGGGCAAGTGCTGATACAGAGGCTGTGAAGCTGATGGCTGAATAATGCTTGTGGGAATCCTTCTGAGACAAGAGAGCTTTCTCCAGAAGCTGTCATGCACCTCCCTGATGCTTCACAGCTCACAAACCAGAAAGGCACTTAGTGTGGGGAGCAGTCAGGACCAGATCTCCAGCTTCCCACAGCAGTTGCTGTGTTATGGAGCTGAAAGATGTGTTCGTGCTGGTTTCTCTCACCAGCTACTAGCTGAGATGTGGCCCAGGCACAGTGGAAGTTTCTATAAGCCAGGAGAGAGTTTTACACAGGAGCTGGGAAAGAGGCAGTCAGAGAACTTCAGCAGCAGAACAGCCACAGAGCACCTCACTGCTGTTTGCAGCTTCATCACCCAAGGGAACACAGAATGGTTTGGGTTTGAAAGGACCTTAAAGATCAACCAGTTCTACCCCCACCCTGCCATGGGCAGGGACACCTCCCACCAGCACAGGTTGCTCAAGGCCTCATCCAAGCTGGTCCTGAACACCTGCAGGGAGGTTGGGGAGGTCCTCCTCCCTGGAGATGTTCAGGACCAGCTTGGACAGGAAAGACTTCATCATCCAACCTAGGCCTGAACACCTCCAGGGAGGGGACATCCACAGCCTCCCTGGGCAGCCTGTGCCAGTGTCTGCCCACTCTCACTATGGAGAATTTCTAGCATCCAGCCTAAGTGATACAACTCATGCACAGCCCTCATTGTGAGTTGGGCTTGCTCTCATTTGGGACACTGCCTGTGTGGATTAGAAAAGAGCAAAGCAAGCACTGGCCCTTGCCTGGATAAGGAGCTCTCTTCTATTCCCTATTCTCCCTGGTTTTTTTTTCCTTCCACAACAGCTGGGGAGACCCAACAGAATAACTCATACAGGAGCAAAAAGCCCTGAACTGCAGGAGCTACCTGGAGATGAAAACCACAAACTGTATTCTCAAGGCAGTGACTGAATCAATGCCAAGCAAGCTAAGGCCAGGCTGGAGGAGACCTTGAGCAACCTGCTCTAGTGGAAAGTGTGGAATTTATACAAGGTGATCTTCAAGGTCCCTTCCAACCCATAGAATCATAGAATGGTAAGGTTGGAAAGGACCTCAAAGCTCATCTAGTTCCAGCCCCCTGCCATAGGCAGGGACACCTCCCACTAGTACAGGTCACTCAAGGCCTCATCCAACCTGGCCTTTAACACCTCCAGGGAGGGAGCAGCCACAACCTCCCTGGGCAACCTGTGCCAGTGTCTCACCACCCTCACTGCAAACAACTTCCTCCTAACATCCACTTTCAATCTCCCCTCTGCCACTTCAAACCCATTCCCCCTGTCCTGGCATTGCAAGCCCTTGGCAATAGTCCCTCCCCAGCCTTCCTGGAGCCCCCTTCAGATCCTGCAAGGCCACTCCAAGCTCTCCTGGAAGCCTTCTCCTCTCCAGGCTGCAGAGCCCCAACTCTCTCAGCCTGTCCTCACAGCAGAGCTGCTGCAGCCCTCTCAGCATCTTGGTGGCCTCCTCTGGACTGGCTCCAACACTTCCATGTCCTTCCTGTGCTGGGGGCTCCAGAACTGCACACAGGACTGCAGGTGGGGTCTGAGGAGAGCAGAGCAAAGGGGCAGAATCCCCTCCCTTGCCCTGCTGCCCACACTGCTCTTGCTGCAGCCCAACACACAGTTGCTGTCTGGGCTGCACACAACCCAAACCATGCTCTGAGTCTCCATGCTGAGGCTGACCTCATGTGAGTGTCACATCCTTCTCACTCTTCTCTCTCCTTCCTCCTCATCCCAAGCTTCTGAAGCTCATCCTCTCACACTTCCACGACAGACACCCATCTCCCACTGAGGCTTCCTTTTTACACTCCTCTGCAGCTAGCTCTGCCTCCCTTGTCATTTCCTGATCCAAGCCCTCGGGATTAATCATCTCCTAGCAGGTTTACCAAGCTGTTCTGAAGCCCTCACACAGGACCATGCCTGTTCAGCAGATATTTCCTCCTCAACTTTCTCCGCCACACTGTTCCGGAGAGCTGCTCCGAGCGGTGCCAGCTAACTCCTGCTATTTGCAGACATGGGAGATGGGATCCTACACCACGAGGGCTTGCCAAGGTAGCTATATGGGGATACTAGCAAGAGGATATTTCTCCTGCTGTATAGCTCAGCCCTGCTCTGCAAATAAACTGTGCTAGTAGAACCACTTCCACTGCCTCAGCAGAAGGGTTTTGTTGATAGGAGATTAACCTCTTGCATTACAGAGCAGCATCACACTGGTAAGGCAGCTTTGGAGCAGGACGAGCTGGTTAGCATCCAACAGAGGAATGTGATCACTGTCTTAAGGAAGAAGTGGCCTCATCCTTACTCCCCCAAGCAACCTGCACTTTTGATCCATCTGGATTCTCCTCCTTGCGAGGCTTCTCTGCGCAGATACCGACGCTAAACAAATTAGCAAACGACTCTCTCTGCAGGAGCCAGGTCGTATTTCACCATTAGAGAGGGAGCCTGAGCTTTGCTTGGGTGAAAATAAATCCACACTCACAGTCTTTGCTATCATTCCTGTCTCAACAGTCCCCCTCAAGAGCAGTTGGGTTTGTGCTGTTTGATGCCTCCCTGCTCCATCTTAAAACACTGACAATAATTACAAATCTCCCTGGGTTATTTTGGGCACTCTGCTCCCCGAGTGACAGCAGCACACAGATTGAGAAGGCTGCTGAAAAGCTTGCTGGAAGATGGGGAAAGCACTTCTGAGCTTTGCCTAGCTGGGAACGGGCGAGAAGGACAGGGGCTTGCTGGAGAGGGTACAGCAAAGGGCTGCCGAGGCACTGAGGGCGCTGGAACCTGCTTGGGGAGGAAAGGCTGAGAGCCTCGGGGCTGTTTGCTCTGGAAAGGAGCAGCCTGAGAGAGGATCCGATCAATACTTGAAGGGTGGGTGGCAGCAGGATGGGAGCAGGCTGTGTTCAGTGGTGCCCAGTGACAGGACAAGGGGCACAACCTGGAGGGTCAGAAGTTCCATCTGAACATGAGGCAGAACTTTAAGGATGAGAGAAGCATTAAGGCTGGAAAAGATCTCTGTGATTATCAAGTCCAACTTTCTGCCTCATCTCTGTGGCCACTAAACCCTGTCCCCAAGTGCCATGGCCACAGGTTTCTGAAACACCTCCAGGCATGGGGACTCCAGCACCTCCCTGGGCAGCCTGTGCCAATCCCTGACCACTCCTGCAGCAATGAAATTTTTCCTCATCTCCAACCTAACCCTCCCCTGGCACAGTTCCAGGCCATTTCCTCTCATCCTATCACCTGATACTGGAGAGAAGAGACCAATCCCCACCTCCAACCTCCTCTCAGGGAGCTGTAGAGAGCAGTGAGCTCTGCCCTCAGCCTCCTCTTCTCCAGATTAAACTTCCCCAGCTCCCTCAGCTGCTCCTCCCCAGCCCTGTTCTCTAGACCCTTCCCCAACCTCATTGCCCTCCTAAGCTCTTTGTGCTGCTGCACAGGGAGGGCATTTTTACAAGTTTGGGAGCTCTCTCACTGACCTCTCCACTTCCTGAGAGCTGTGGCTCTGCCCTTGCCCATGGAGTGCAGAAAGGCAAAGCCTTTCCCGAGCCTGTACAGAAAACAACATTCACAGCCAAGCAGCAAGGAAAAGCCTCCCAGGGAATCTCACAGCAGCTTCCTTGGGAGAGTCCTTTCCAGTGGGAATAGCTGGGCTGGGAGCAAAGGAGCTGAGGGAAGGAAGTTCAGCTGATTGCAGGGGGCATAAAACACNATCAATATATTAATATATTATATATGTGTTTAGATGTATGAAATATATTAAATACATATTTTTATAAATATATCTTTTTAATATGTACATATATAAATATATATGTGTATGTCTATATTAAAAAATATGTGTATATATATATAAAATATATATGTGTGTATATATATTAAAAAATATATATGTGTGTATATATATATATCTATCTCACCATCAAATTGCTGCATTTGCTGGTTTGCAGGCTGAAGCCATCAAAGTCCTGGCAGGAGAACAGACAGGGAAGGCAAAAGCTTGTGGAGTCCTTCAAAGCTTGGTGCTTAAGACACAGCTTTTTAATGCTATTGATTGCTGACAATCAATATTTTCTTCAATAAGAAAGTCTCCTATTACCTCTTTTCCCAGCCACCCCTCACAATGAACTTGGTTAGGATGAAAAAAGCACTTAATGGCTTTCTGTTGAGGTCTGGAGCTTGTGGGTTTGGTTGTGTGTTGGTTTGGTGGTTTTTTTTTTCCCCTCCCATGTTCATTGCAGTCTCTGCTTCCTTTCCAAGCTCACCTCCCTCAGCCCTGCTGGCTGACACTGTGTGGTTGTGGAGTGCTTGGCCAGCTCCAGCCCAGCAGCCTGCCACCAGGTTACAATTTGGCCTAGAAAAGCTCATTTCTTTGGAATTAATGAAATTGCAGCTGCATCAACCTATGGCCTTTAAGGTTATTTGATTCTCCCCCTTTGCTCTGCTGAGACCTCACCTCCAGTCCTGCTGTCCCCAGCAGAAAGAGGACACAGAGCTGGTGGAGAGAGTGAAGAGGAGGCCACAAAGATGCTCCAAGGGTGCTCTGCTGTGAGCACAGGCTGAGAGAGCTGGGGAGGGGGTGCAGCCTNAGAGCTGGTGAGGGTGTGCAGCCTGCAGAGGAAAAGGCTGCAGGGGGCCCTTAGAGCTGCTGCCAGTGCCTGAATGGGTCCTGCAGGAAGGCTGCAGAGAGACTTCTCATAAGAGTGTCTAGAGACAGGTTTGAAGCCAAAGCAGAGCAGGCTTAGACTGGAGCAGAGGAAGAAGTTGTTGAGTGTGAGGGTGGTGAGAGCCTGGCACAGGCTGCCCAGGGAGGCTGTGGCTGCCTCCTGCCTGGGGGTGTTGCAGGCCAGGCTGGATGAGGCCTTGAGCAGCTGAGTCTAGCTGAGAGGTGTCCCTGGGCATGGTGGGGAGATCAGAGTAGCTGAGCTCTGAGCTCCCTTCCAACCTGAGCCACTCTGTGATGCAAAGCAAAGATTTGTGCTTCCCCCTCACTCCTGTGGTGTTTCTGTGACTAATTTGGCTTGCAGTGAGTTCCCAAAGAAAGTTTTAAACCTTGCACATTACCTTTTTGCCATTAAATTTGAAGCAAATCAGCCTGGAGTCTTACCAGTGGCTTTCCAGAAGTAGGGTTGGACATCTCCTGCTGGCAAGTGCAGTCCTTTGGCATCACAAGAATGTGGAGCTTTGCTTAGAGACAGAGGAGGGGGAGCAGGAACTGTGATTGCTGCCACTGCAGATTGCCCAAGAGCTGAGCTGCTTTGCTGACTAATTGCAGGCAAATTGCTTCTGCTGGAGCTATGTTGAGTGATCAGGAGCAGCAGTGCTGGTAGAGCAGTGAGTTTTACAAGGGTGGAAGCACTCTGAATGCTGTCATGGAAGGGCACAGTCCCCTGTCCTCTTCAGTCTGCTTTGGTCAGGCCTTGGCACAGGCTGCCCAGGGTGGTGGTGCAGGGCCCATCCCTGAGGGTGTGCAAGAACTGTGTGGCCATGGCACCTGGGGACATGGCTCAGTGGCCATGGTGTGGTTGGGTTGATGACTGGATGACCTCTGAGGGCTTTCCCAACCCAAGCAGCTGTATGATTTCATATCCCACCTTGCCAAGGGACCCTGGCAGGGACCTTGCATTGCCTCTCACAGTGCAGTCACTCCACGAGGACCATTCAGCATGCCTGGGATCCTGTGCCTCTCTGGCTAGAGTTCTATACAGACATCCTATATCTCTATAAACTAAGCTTTTAATTGCCTTGCCTGCATCAGGACAAGGCATTAAACATCTTCCCCAAGCTGCCTAGGAGCCAGCAGTGCTAGACCAAACATCCCAGTGCCTGCTTGCCTTTAGACCTGATATTATTCTAAACACAGGAGAGAAGTGTAAATAAATATTGTACTAAATATTTATGTTTACAGGCCCATGTAACAATAGTTTATCAAATATTTACCAGCCTACTTACCTGTGCTCTTGTGGCCAGAGCTGTCAAGCTACTTAGGCTACAGAGTGTTGCTGTGGGTGATGGAAATGCATTTGAATGTCTTGGCTGCCAGGGTTGGGAGGCTCAGTTAAACAGCCACTGCCAGCAGCAGCCTGGGAAGGCTGCTCCTTAAAACCCCCTCAAGCCTGTTGGTAGAGATTCTGCAGGATCACAGAACCATTAGGGCTGGAAAAGACCTCTAAATCCAACCATCAACCACGTCCCCAAGTGCCATGGTCACAGGTTTCTGAAACACCTCCAGGCATGGGGACTCCAGCACCTCCCTGGGCAGCCTGTGCCAATCCCTGACCACTCCTGCAGCAATGAAATTTTTCCTCATCTCCAACCTAACCCTCCCCTGGCACAGTCTCAGGCCATTTCCCCTGGTTCCTCCGTTGGGCTTTTCACACACAACTTGTCACTTGGTGAGGAATGACCTTGGAGGGGTTGGACAACCAAAGGCAGGAGTGGCAGGAGGGCAGATTCTCAGTCAGCACAGCCTGAAGGGCAAATATCACTGCCCCAAGGCATAGCCTCCAGCACAGCCTTTCTTACAGAGGGGAATGGAGGGTTTGGTGGTTCTTTAGAGAAGCACAGGACAGAGTCACTGCAAAGAGAAGATTTCCTTACCCAAGCCCTGGGAAGGCACTTGCAGGGCTGTGACTTCCCTGCCAGGCTGCCTCCTGCCTCTGTCCTGAACTGGGGGTGGGGTAGACTTTGACAGCTGAATATTTACTGCAGCTTGCAGAGCAGCACTAGTCCTGTATCAGAGCTGTCTGTGCCAGAGAGCAGCCCAGCCCTGCAGCCAGGGGTGGCCCTGGGCAGGGGTTTGGGGGCTCTGCCTGATAAGACATTTTGGACTACAAAATTTCTCTGCACATCCAAAATTCCCTTTGCAGCCACACTGCTTTCATGCTGCCAGCCAGCCTTGCTCTCCACTCCAGGGCCTTCTCAAAGACTTTCCTCCAGTTCTGATTGTTTTTTAATGAATTAAATGAGATTTCTTGCAGACCATCTCCCCACGTGCCTCAGCGCAGGCTTGGGCACTGCTCAGTGCCGTTTATTCCAGAGCCCTGACCAAAGGCACAATGTCAGCTTGACCAGAACATCTTCTGCCATAGTTAGAAGAGGATTCAGCTTTGGAGGACCAGCAAAGCAGGAAAAAGCATTTCAGCTCCAGTTCCTGGGTTTGTGGTACTCAGGACTCTTCACAAGTGCTTGGTGATGACCTCGGTGAGCTGCGGCCTGGCAGCAGTGCTGGCCCCGGGGGACCCTCCTGGCTTGTTGTACAAACAACATTGTCACTGCTAATATCTCTGCAGTCTTGGGCTTTTTGGCCTCCTTTTTGGTTTGTTTTTCTTTTTCTTCTTCCCCCCTTTTCTTTTTTTCCCTAGCATTTTTAGTGCTATGCCTGCTGAATATTAACCACCCCCAGGCTCCCAGTGCAGCTCCAGAGCTCTGCTGCTTCCCTCAGTCCTGGCTGGAGTCAGGTTTGGATTTTTTTTTTCCTTCCCTGCCTTTGTAGCAGTTTCAGTAGAAGGGGCCAAGGGCTGGCAGAACTACAGCAGCTGAGCGACCTTCCTCTTCTTCACAGGCAGCTCCCAGCCAGGCTGCAGTGCTGACACATGGAGGGGGAAGCTCTGGTTGCCATTTTACCTTCCTGGTACCAGTTCTGTAGTGCTGATGCCTTCAGACTTGGCTCTGCTCTGCACCACAGGCACACAGGGCAAAGAGATGCTGAGTCCTCTCAGGTTTGTCTCTGAGAGTGGAGAACTTGCTGACACAGTCTCCTCTAGCTGCAGCTGGCATGGTGGCTGTGTTTGGATGCCCATTTCTGCAGCAGGATGCTGCTCTCCCTTCTGTCCACCTGCCTGCCTGGACAGCAAGGGGTGAGGGAAGGATGCTCTGGATCACAGTGAGAGGCAGAGGCTGGTGCTGGGGGGGATGTGGGTTACTACCTCCAGTTGGAGTAGAAGAGAGTAAAACACACAACAGAGAGGAGACAAAGGATGGTGGGCAGGAGCAGGGTAGAAAATGAGGGATTTGAAAGAGCAGGAGATGGTTCCTCAAACACCCATGGAGGAATTCCCCCAGGGGGATGTACTGAGAACTCAGAGAAAGACTGCAAAGAAAGGCAGAGGAAGACTTCTACCAGCAGCTGCTGTAAGGGCAGGGGAGGACAAGTCAGTGCTGGGCAGGAGAAGGGAGTACAAACCACAGGCTAGATGTGGGCCTGGGTTTTGTGTGGGGATGGGGGTCAGAGGTTGTCTTTCAGAGGTGCCACAGAGAAAAAACATCCACACAATCCAACCTGGAGGCGAGGACAGGCTGGGGCATGCAGGGTGGGCAGGGCAATGTGGCACAGTTGGCATGGCTTTGGTGAAGGAAAGCTTCCAGTGGTGGTGTTTTGGGAACACCAAAATGTGATTCGGTGTCAGGGATGGGAGCTGGCACAGGAGGTGTGCCCAAGAGCCTGTCTGAGAGCAAGAAGGGGCTAAGGAAAGTTGTCAGAGAAGTTTGGAAGCCAAAGCAACAAAATGCAGTCAGAAGAGAAGGCTACTGGAAGTGTCTCCTCCGTGAGTGGGAAATGCTGGATCCACAACTGCCCCAGGGAGATGGGCAATGAGAGAGGACCACTGCCTGCCAGTTCCCTGGGTGGCTTAGCAGGGAACATAGCCACAGTCCCTGCTGGTCCTGGAAGGTGAGCAGCAGTGGAAGGCTGAGCACAGATCCACAGCCAGGGGCTGCTCAGGTGCCAGCTGTGCCCAGGAGGGCTAAGGGAAAGAAAGGGGCATGTGATGGTTTGGGAGGTACCTGCCCCCCAACACTATGAAAAAAATCCCCCAGACTAGACTCAGCCAGCTGGAAGTTAAGGCCTGAAGCTCTGTTTACAGCTCAGCACAATGTACAAGCAGAGATATACACAACAGACAGGAATAGTTACAGACATAGACAAGTTAAAGGGAATAGAGAAACACAATTCCCCTCCCAGAACTCAGACTCCCCAGGAGGGGCTCCCAACCACCCTTCCACCTTCTCCCCACCCCTCTGCCTTACCCCAGGGTTTGCCTTACGTGCAAGGTGAGTTTGGAGGATGGGCAAGGGGAGTTAGAAGCAGAGTGGTTAGTTGGGTTACACAGCAGCAGGCCAGCAGCTGCCCCAGAGACAGAGACCAGACTCTCTCCCTTGTCTATGTTTGTGTCCTTGTTCTTATACATCTCATCAAGCCTGTGAGTGAAGCAGGCATCACCAGCGTTTGCTTTTCACAGCCTAGAATATATATATATATATTCGTTAAAATATTCCAATTAGCCTCAAAGCAGCACAGGGCAGGAGAAGCTTCCCCAGCTGCTCCCCCGTGTGCCGCCAGCACCGCAGCCCTCCCAGAGCTGCTGCTCTTCCAGCCCGCCCAGGGTGGGCAGCGCCGTCCCCGCCCCGGCCAGGGGGCGCTGCGCCGTCCCCGCCCCGGCCAGGGGGCGCTGCGCCGTCCCCGCCCCGGCCAGGGGGCGCTGCGCCGTCCCCGCCCCGGCCAGGGGGCGCTGCGCCGTCCCCGCCCCGGCCAGGGGGCGCTGCGCCGTCCCCGCCCCGGCCAGGGGGCGCTGCGCCGTCCCCGCCCCGGCCAGGGGGCGCTGCGCCGTCCCCGCCCCGGCCTCTCCTCAAAAAAACGTCTCCTCCGAGCTGCCCCCAGCCTTCCTCCCGGGCACACTTCAGTTTTCATTGACCGACTGCTAAGATTGTGCCTGACTTCATTGAGAGGCTTTTAAACCCCAGTCTTTGCTATTAGTATTGATTAGCTTTGTCCTCTTAATGGGCTACTTTTTTTTTTTTTGGTCTCCTGGCTTGTTGCATCACCAGGTTAGATACTGCGCTTCGAGGTTCTTTGGATGGCTTCATAAATGTGAATACAGTTGGGGAGCAGCTGAGGAGAGATACTCAGCTTCAGGACAACTCTCCCTCCCTAAGCCACCTTCCTGTGTGCAGGAGGCCATTTGCAATGATAAAAATATGAACAATCTGGTCATAGCAGGGGAAAAAAATAAAGGGAGCAAGGAGCGAGGGAAGAGGGAGCAAGGGGAGAGGAGCGAGGGAAGAGGGAGCAAGGGGAGAGGAGCGAGGGAAGAGGGAGCAAGGGGAGAGGGGCGAGGGGGGAAGGAAGTAGGGCAGCCACACGCGGAGGGAAAGAGGTGAGTGAGATCGACGAGGCACCAACTTTATCCCTGCTGCTGTGGGCTNGAGGAGCGAGGGAAGAGGGAGCAAGGGGAGAGGAGCGAGGGAAGAGGGAGCAAGGGGAGAGGAGCGAGGGAAGAGGGAGCAAGGGGAGAGGGAAAAGAGGGTGAGCAAGTTGCCCTGCCACAGGCAGAGTGCAAGAGTTGAGTGACTTAGCCAAGGCACCAACTTTATCCCTGCTGCTGTGGGCTCTCAGCTTAAACATCCACAAGCAGTCATTAGTAGCTTGCACCCTTGCATACAGCAGCTTTGCAGATTAACCTCTCCACCCAAAGGTGATCTAAATGCAGCCATTTCTGGAGGGGGGTGGAAACAGTGGGAGGTTAATAATGCAGAGCAGCACCATGCAGCCAGGGACATCATCCAGAAATCAAAATGCAGAGGCAAGGATCAGAGAGAGAGGCCTGGGCTGCTCTGGCTGGAATTGCTTCTCGCAGTCCAGCTAATAACCTGCCTGACAGAGCTCTGCCTGAACTGTTAAAATATTACAAGGAGGTATCACAAGTACCCTTCAGTTCCCTGCCTCATCTCACAGCCAGCATCTCTCCGAGCGTGCTGCCTCCACTTTAATACCACTGCATTAATCCAATATTGATTGGGAGGAAACAGAGCTTCTGAGACACCCAAACAGTGGTTGGCAGCACGGGAGGCTTCCATTCAGATCCATCCTCCAGCCAGGGAGCCAGCAGCCCTGTTAGCTTGTGAGAGCAGCAAGCATCCCATTCCAAGGTGATGTGGGTGCAGCCCCTTGATGTGCTGGGCTCATCCTCTGGGAATGAATCCACTGCACAATTTGGCTTGGGTGTCTGAGAAGTTCTGGAGTCAGGAGAGCTGCCCCAGAAGCAGAGGAGACTTCTGGCTTGGCTATTGCTAACAGATGCTGTTTGCTGTGGCTGCTGCTGGTCCCAAGTCATAATCATAGAATGGTAAGGTTGGAAGGGACCTCAAAGCTCAGCCAGTTCCAACCCCCTGCCATAGGCAGGGACACCTCCCACTAGAGCAGGTCACTCAAGGACTCATCCAACCTAGTCCTGAACACCTTCAGGGAGGTCATGGAGCACAGAAGCACAGAATGGGATCTTTGATCTCATTTGGTGTTTCTGTGCTCCACAACCTCCCTGGGCAACCTGTGCCAGTGTCTCACCACCCTCACTGCAAACAACTTCCTCCTAACATCCACTTTCAATCTCCCCTCTGCCACTTCAAACCCATTCTCCTTGTCCTGTCATCACAAGACCTTGTCAATAGTCCCTCCCCAGCCTTCCTGCAGCCCCCTTCAGATCCTGGAAGGCTACTCCAAGCTCTCCTGGAAGCCTTCTCCTCTCCAGGCTGCACAGCCCCAACTCTCTCAGCCTGTCCTCACAGCAGAGCTGCTGCAGCCCTCTCAGCATCTTGGTGGCCTCCTCTGGACCCACTCCAACACTTCCATGTCCTTCCTGTGCTGGGGGCTCCAGAACTGCACACAGGACTGCAGCTGGGGTCTGAGGAGAGCAGAGCAAAGGGGCACAATCCCCTCCCTTGCCCTGCTGCCCACACTGCTCTTGCTGCAGCCCAGCACACAGTTGCTGTCTGGGCTGCACTCACACTGCAGGCTCAGGTTGAGCTTTTCATCAGCCCAGACCCCCAGGGCCTGTTCCTCAGGGCTGCTCTCAGCCATTCCCCACCCAGCCTGGAGTTGTGCTTGGGTCCTCAGTCCCCAGCACTGTTTGGCATCAGTTGGCTGCCCTGGCATGGGGATCAGGTGTCAGTTCTAGCCCTTTCCCTTGGGTTTTGTGCCTGGGCTTTGACATTCAGGTCCTTCCTTCACCTTAGCTGACTGACACTCCCCACAGGGTCTGTTCAGCAGTGCCCATCTCTGTAGGCTACAAGCTCTTGGCAGCCTTGGTCCTCCCCCTGCAGGGAAGATGTTCTGTGACATCTGGAGCTGGAGGTGTTGCTCATGCACAGGGAGTTCAGCTCAGTAAGGATGGAGAATACACCACCGAGGGGGTGCCTGGGTAGGATCCTGCTTCTCTTCACAGCATGCCAGGTTAGGAGGGACCCCAAGGATCATCTGGTCCAACCTTTCTAGGCAATAGAAACTGTGGAGGGTTGAGCTCTAACTGGAGCCAGGGAGAAATAACAGCAAATCTGGAGTCCTGAAGCCCTGAGGAGATTTGCCCACGTGAAGTGTGGAATTTCTAAATACAAAGGAGAAAATGGATTCTCAAAGAGGTTTCTCAGCTGGCAAAACAAGGAAGCACAGCAAGAGGGAGAAGGTAGTCTGCAGAGTGCTGCAAACCAGCTTGGGCATGAGGCTTCTGCCTTGGAAATGTGCTGGAATCATAGAATGGGTTGGAAGAGACCTTAAAGGTCATCCTTGTGCCATGGACAGGGACACCTCCCACCAGCCCAGGCTGCTCGAGGTCCTACCCAGCCTGGCCTTGAACACCTCCAGGCAGGGGACATCCACAGCCTCCCTGGGCAGCCTGTGCCAGTGCCTCCCTGGGTAGCCTGTGCCAGTGCCCCCCCACCCTCGCTGTCAAGAATTTCTTCCTAGCCTCCAGCCTAAGTCTGCCCTCTCCCAGCTCCAATCCATTCCCTCTCCTCCTATCACTGCAAACCCTTGGAAAGCAGACATCTCACTCTGCAAATGAAACCCAGGCAGGATGCTGCTGACAGTCCACAGCTCATTTCAATAAATGATGAACCTTCATGTCCCAGGAAACATGAAAGCAGAGAGCTGCATTCTATTACACTCAGGAAAGGAGTTGTGTGGGGTTTTTTTTTCCCCTCTCTTTTGTTTAAATGTATTCATTATCAAAGGTATGGTGCCCTTGAGAAGCTGAGGGCTCTGCTTGCATTGCTGTGCAAGGAATTTCAGGTACTCACTAAAGTTTTTATGAAGGATGATGCAGAGAGCTGTAGCATTGCCTTTCAAGACATCCCCCCCCCAAATCCATCTATTCCATGCTGACACTTCAGCTGTAAAGAGACATCCTTGTCAAGCTACTTACACGTTGCATGTACAATGAGAGAGCTCCTTCACTTCTCTGCACCAGTTGCAGGAGTGAGAATGTAAAGCAGGGAGGGCTCCAGACCTCTTGTTTCAGCCTCTGCTGGCTCCGTGTGTGGAAATTATGTTGGCAATGATGAAAGTTCAGCATTGCCATCGAATGCAGAGCATCTGAGAGGGCAGGGGAATATTCTGATGAGAAAAGAAGCCTGGCTGGGTGCTGGGCTTCAGGAATTGTCACTGTGCTGTGAGCCTGGGGGGTTTGTGTGTGTGTTTATGGGGCAGTATTCATAGGTTCATGCAAAGGTGTGGGTTGGAAGGGACTTTAAAGATCATCTAGTTCCAAACCTGTGCCACGAGCAGGGACACCTCACACTAGAGCTGGCTGAGGTCATCCCCATCCATTCCTTGTTCTTTGTCCTGCTCAGCTGTGACACTAAAGAAAATAAAGGCATTTGTGTGTTGCTTGCAGACCTGCACTAGAAAGGAGAGAAAACTACCTCCAATGTCTGATTTTTTGCAGGTCAGTATGAAAAAGAAGATTCACTTCAGCCCTTAGATGCATCCTCATGATTCCTCTTTAACTTTTACACCTCCTGCTTTTACTATTCTTTCATTTTACTACCACTTCTCCTAAGCCCTGCCTGTCCTGTGGACACATTGATTGCTATTCCATGCAAGAGTTTCATTTTAAGCTCTTTGATACCCTCACAAATGGTTTAAAAGCATGAAAAAATCCTTTATCTTCTCCAAAAAATAACAACAGTTCCACTAACCAGATTTTGTGCTGTCGAGAACTCAGGTGTCCTCTTGCAATCCAGGAGCTGAAGCAGCTAGAAGTGGATGTCTGCACTGGCAGGAAGCTTTCTCCTGGGATGATGGATTGCCAAGGGAAGTGCAGGTAGGTGCCAGTTGTTCTGGGTGCTAGCAGAGCTCCATCCTGATCCTGTTGGCAGCTGTATAAAATGATGTTCCGGAGGGAGGTGTCCCTGCCTCTGGTGGGAGGTTGGAACTAGATGATCTTTGTGGTCCTTTCCAACCTAAAGCATTCTATGATGCCATGGGAATTATCTGAAAAGAGATGTTAACAGGCAATTAGTGCAATTAACTGACCAATTGCTTGGTTAGTGCAACTTAATCGTTTGCATGCACCAACAGCTCGAATGTGCCTGCGGGACCTGACCAGCTCTCCACAGGGGAAGATCTCAGAGTAACTACTGGAGAGAGTCCAGGGCAGGCTGCAGAGCTGCTGAGGGGCCTGGAACAGCTCTGTGAGGAGCAAAGGCTGAGAGCCCTGGGGCTGAAAGCCTGCAGAAGAGCAGCCCCAGAGGGGAGCTGAGCAATGCTCAGTAAGAGCTAAAGGGTGGGGGCAAGAGACTGGGGCCAGGCTCTGCTCAGTACTGCCCAGCCACAGAACAAGGGGCACTGGGCACAAACTGCAACCCAGGAGGTTCCATTTGAACAGGAGGAGAAAATTCTTTGGTATGAGGGTGCTGGAGCCCTGCAGCAGGCTGCCCAGAGAGGTTGTGGAGTCTCCTACTCTGCAGAGATGTCAAACCTACCTGGGCACTGTGATCCTGGGCAAGCTGCTGTGGATGACCTTGCTTTAGCAGGGGGGTTGGATTGGATGATCTCCAGAGGTCCCTTTCAATCCTCCCCATGCTGTGTTCTGGGATTCTGTAACATGAGCATCACCTGAACCAGCTCATTCACCAGCAGGAACTGGCAGGACTTCCCAGACTCAAACTGAGGGAGCAGCTTTTTCAGAACTCAGTCTAAGTTCAGCTCCCATAAAAAAAAAAAAGAGATTTCTGGGGCAGCACTCCTGGGCACAGCACTGCTCTGTTTTGGAGGCAAAATCTCCTCCTGCCTCCAGAGGAAGGAGGCCTCTCCCACAGCACTGTTTGGAGCAGCAGTAACTCTGCACCACCTCTCACGCAGGCAGGCTCCTAAGGCTCCCTCAGCAGCTGGGAAGCTTTGAATGCCTCAGAAGCTTGCCCACGCTTGCAGCAGGTGCCACAACTGATTCCACTGAGGAACCTTCCTGCACCTGCTCCACAGACAAATCCCTGTGAGGCTGAAGGTCACAGCTCCAAGAAGTCCTTGCATTAAGTGACCTCAGCTGGCTAGGCTGTGGTCCTGGGTAGTGTCTAATGGGTTTCACATGGCTCAGGTTTTCCTCCTTTGTCCTTCACTCTCCTTCACCAGAGTGCAATTTGCTAGTTAGTGGTTATGCTGCAACAGCTGCAAAGGACCAATTTAAGGCAAATTGTTATTAAATTCCCTTTGCCAGCTTGACACAAACTATTGAGCAGCACTCTCCCAAGCTGTCTGGTCACTGCCACCCTCTCAGCAGGGCATGCATTTGGATCTGCACCTCCGCTTGGATCCTCCATTTGGCTCCTCACCTGCAACCTGCTCTATGTGACCCTGCCTTGGCAAGGGGGTTGGACTCTGATCTCCCCAGATCCCTTCCAACCCCTGATATTTTGTGATTTGGATCTGCACAGGAATCTGGATTCTCACCTGCATTCGAACCTGCACCCACACTTGGCTCCTGTTGTGCATTGGAACCTTCACAATGCTTCACGAGCATTTTCGTCCTGCACCCGCGGTGCAGAAAGCTCTGAGCCCTGTTTTTGCCTGGCAGCAGAGGCAGCCAAGGTTCCCGGACCAGCTCCAGTCCTCCCAGTTCCGTCCAATTCAGCCCAGTTCCAGCCCGAGCCCTAAGCAGCCCAGCTCCAGCTCGGCTCCCTCCGGCCCGGCTCAGCCCGGCCGCGGCGGCACTGCGCTGCGTGCCAGCGGCGGGCACTGCTCGGCTGCGATACTAGAGGGCACTGCGAGCCTGCCAGTCTGGGCTGCGAGCGGCACCGGCGGCGATGGAAGCGATCTGGGCATTGGCACAAAACCAGCACTGCCCCCTGGGCGGCAGCAAATTCCCTTGCGGGCGGACACTTCGCTGCCCTGGGTACCACCGGCACCGCCAGCTCCAGCCCGGGAGCCTCCTCCACCGCCAAGCCCTGGGCTGCTGCACCCTGCGGCTGGAGGGGCTGTGCCGCCAGAGAGGAGCAGCTGCTGGGATGCTGAGAGGGATCGTGGAATCACAGAATGCTTTGGGTTGGGAGGGACCTTAGAGATCATCCAGTTCCAACCCCCTGCCATGGGCAGGGACACCTCTCACTGCATGAGGTTGTTCAAAGCCTTATCCAGCCTGGTGATTTCCAGGTGTGAGGTGTCCACAACTTCCCTGGGCAACCTGTTCCAGTGTCTCACCACCCTCATAGTAAAAACCTTCCTCCTAATGTTCAATCTAAATCTGCCCTGCTCTAGTTCAACATCACTTCCCCTCGGCCTGTCACCACAGCCCCTTATAAACAAACCCTCTCCAGCTCTCCTCTATCCTTCCTCAGGCACTGGATTACAGAACCATAGAACTGTTGGGGTTGGAAGAGACCTTTGAGCTCTCCAAGTCCAACTGCTCACCTGGAGCTCACAGCCCCACTCCTGCTGCTAAGCCACCACCACTAAACCATATCCCTCAGTACCACATCCTCACATCTTTTAAACACCCCTAGGGATGATGACTCCACCACCTCCCTGGGCAGTCTGTGCCTGATATCCCTTTCTGTGAAGAAATTCTTCCTAATATCCAACCTAAATAAGGGGCAAGAAGCAAGCTCTGAGAACTCAGGATCTGTTTTCCAAGCCATTTCATTAATTAGCAGCCAGACCACTGCCTGGCTTCATTTAACCCCTGATGGATTCCTTTTATTGTGGTAGCACAAGGTCCCATCCTTGGTCTTGGTGCCAGCAGCATTTTTCCTGTTGGACATCTTTCCTTAAGGACACAAACCTATCAGAGAGGGCAGACAGCAAAGTTGCTTCGAGAAGAGTCTTTTAAAAGATATTAGACCTGTGCTGCTCCAAGGGAAACACTCCAGGCAATGCTGCCAATAGAGGAAAGGTCTCAGGATCTGTCTCCTCAGACCCTCCTCACACGCACCCATCACTGCAATTCCCAATTCAGCATTCAGCTTCAAGGAGGAAGGTTTAAAGTGGAGCAGCAGCAGCCTGACAACAACCAAGACTTCCCCATCCCTATGTAAAGCATTCACCCAACGTGCAGAGCTCTCTGCTCTCCCAGGCTCACCACCCAGCACACACAGACCCGCAGGGAAGCAGAGGGAAAGGGATCTGGAGAGGTCACCTAGTCCAGCTCCTTCCCCCAGGGTAGGACCAACCCTGTCTAAATCAGTCCTGACAGGAGTTTCTTTGACCTGTTCATCCCTGGAGGATTTTAAGGAGATTCCATGAGCTCCCCAGTCTATTCTGGGCAGGAGCTGTTCCTGCAGATGGAACATTCTCCCCAAAGTCTAACCCAAATTGTATTTGCTGCCCTTTAGTCCCACCAGATCTGTCCTACCCTGCTGGAGGTGGGCAGCAGCTCATGATTTTTGTAGCACCTTCCACATTTGGGGAGATTATTGTGGTGTTGTTGCCAACCTTAAGCAATCCTGAGGGTCAGGAGGGGGGGGACAGGCTCTGCTCACTGCTGCCTGGGATAGGACAAGGAGCAGTGGATGGAAGCTGCGGCCCAGGAGGTGCCATCTCAACACAAGGGCAACTTCTTGTCTGTAAGGGTCCCAGAGCACTGGCACAGGCTGCCCAGAGAGGCTGTGGAGTCTCCTTCTCTGGAGCCTTTCCAGGCCTGTCTGGATGTGTTCCTGTGTGCCCTGAGCTGGATTGTCTGGTCCTGCTCTGGCAGGGGGTTGGACTGGATGAGCTCTTTGGGTCCTTTCCAACCCCTGACATCTGTGAGCCTGTGGTCCTGGATTCCAATCAGAATCTCCCCAGCAGTAACCTGTCCCCATCTCCCCTTGGAGTCTCCATCCTCCTGCCAGCCAGATTGTGCCCAGGTTCCAGGCAGTGTGGTGGTGCCAGTGCTCAGGAGGGTGAGCAGGGGGCTGTGTCCCTGGAGAACTGCAGATGCAGCCATAGCCCAGGGATGTCACAGGTGAGTGTGAGCCTTGTACACCCTGAGGACCATCGTGGTGTGCTCAGTCCCCTTCCTCTCTGCAACCACATTATCTGGTGCTACCTCTTTTCATTAGTGCCCTCGGAGCAGTGGGTCAGGCTAGGTAGAGGTGGGAGCAGGTGTAATTTACACGCTGGAGGGAGCTGGAGGAAGGCGTAAATTACTCAAGCACAGACTACCTAAGCTTCACTTAAAATTCACTCTGAATTTGGCAGCAGATACACAGGAGATAATCAAGTTTTCCTTCCCCAGATCTTGTGTATTTAAAACCTGCTGTGTTTAATTTCTGCAGTCACAACAATGCTCATTCATAAATATTTCCCAGTGCTGGATCCCATTAGTATGTGCAGCCCTGCTGCCTGATTAATGGCCCAGAACAAGGGGATCAAATCTCTTTCAGGCTCCAGAACACCACTTTGTAATGCCTAGTATTTGATAAGGTGTACAGATAGGGTTTGGCTGCTGACAAGATGTGGCTGCACTTCAGCTCCCAGCAACTCGGATCCAGGTCTTGGATTGGAGCTGAATTTCAAGTGAGCTCTAATTGCAGGACACGCTGGACCAAACCTTGAGGTCTTGCATGTTTCCAGAGCTGGATGCCTCACAGCTCAGATGCAAATGCTGCTCCTCAGCCTGCTCTCAGGAATTCATAACATATTCATCAACTTGTAGTACCTAAGAGCCCTGTCCAACTATATTTGGAAGACCTTAATTCGGCTCCAGCAGGAGTTTAGCAATATTAATAACTAATATGAAGTGGATGGGGCTGCTGGGACAACACCCTTTGATCAGAGCACTCATCTGGTGCAATTGTGTTTGTCTCAGCCTTGCTCATCCCCACGTGTGCTCGGTGCCATCTTGGCATGAATATGAAATATGCAAATCTGGGGGCTACACGTTAATAGTGGGGCCATCTGCTTGGAGCTTTTATTGAAGAGAAGTGTGAATGCAGTTGCCATGCAATCCACTCTTACACACAAAGCCCATGAGCTAGGGAAACAAGAGGAAACATCTCCTGCTTTGGCCTCCTCAGTGGTTCGCATTTGTCCTGCCCCACGCTGATTTGGGGGGTTAATTTGGGAATTTTTCACCCTACCCCCAAGAGAGATGAAAATTGAGGAGGAAAAGCTCCTATGTGCTTACACTCACGCTCCTCTCTTCCTCTCTGGTGACAGACAGGATATTACTTTTCCACTGCATATTACATTAATAGCAGAAGCACAAGAAACAGCTTGGAAATCCCAGTCCTTAAAGCCTGGATCTTGCTTCCACTGCTTCGAGTGTTAACCTAGAGGAAAACTCTCTCCTGGAGTTAGGAAGATCACAGAATTGTAGAAAAGACCTCTGAGATCATCCAGGCCAACCTTCAACCCAACACCACCATGGCCACCAAACCATGGTCCCAAGCCCACAGGACCCCTCCAGGGGTGGGGACTCCAGCACCTCCCTGGGCAGCCTGTGCCAACCTCTGACCACTCTGGCAGCAAAGATTTTTTTTTCCTAATCTCCAACCTAAATCTCTGGCACAATCCCAGAGCTGCTGGATGGAGACTCAAGCACAAAGTCCAGCTCAGCCTTGGACCTGGAGCCTCCACAGGGTATGGATGAACTTCTGTGTGCTGCCGTTACCTTTTGCTGGGATCTCAGGGTCACAGGACATTAGGAGTTGGGAGGGACCCAAAGAGATCAATCGAGTCCAACCCCCCTGCCAGAGCAGGGATAAACAACTCCTCCAGCTCCACCCAAGCAAAAGCTCTGCTGGCTCCTTGCCCTCACACACTGCATGTCCTCAGCCTGTCTCTCCCATGGATCTGGGCTCTTCCATGGCAGCAGTTAGAGGGGATTGTGTCAGTGCCCTGGATATGCAAGTGCTGATTTGGATATGGAGTGAGGAAGGTGTCCTGATGACATAAAGTCAAAGTACCCATCCTGATGAGCATTCTTGACCCAGAGACTGCCTTTTGTCCATGGAGAGATGGAGACCTTCCATCACCATAGCTCTTCTGAGCTTCACAGTTATCCCAGAAGGCTGCATTGAGCAATCCTTTATTCAAGGGCACTGGGATCTGCAGTATGAAGGGGGCCCAGATTCTTCTCCTTGCTTCACAGATATTTGAGTAGGCAGCAGAGTAAGCAAGGAGAGAGTTTTTTTCCCCTATCTTCCATATGCAAATAGATTGGTGAGCTCAGCTCCCTATTCATTGCTTCCAACATACATGACACAGATGATGCTGTTCTCATTGTCAGCCTAAAGCTGGGGGCTTGATGACAAGAAAGTCACAGAGTTTCCATCTGCATAAAGCTGAGATGATGGTTGGGTAGGGAAAGTCACTGCACTGGAGGATGTCAGCTCCACTGTCTGCAGCCACAATTGATTAGCTGGGCTTGGGATCTGAAAAGCCTTCCAGGCTCCCAGTTCCTCCTGCACCAGCTCTCTGTGCTACTTGGAGTGGCCTCGTTTGTACCTCCCCAGAGGCTGCCACATTCCTCCCCAGCCCAGCCGCAGCTCCTGCAACCTGGGCTGAGGCAGGGAACCTGCTGAGCAGAGTCCTCAAGCAGCACATGGCTGGAGCAGAAGTGTTGAGGCTGGTTCTAGATGTATTTATCAAGTTGCAGTGATGCAAGCAGTGCATTAGCATAACTGGGTCAGTTCTTTGGCAATCAGCACATGTGTGCCTGGGAGGGGACCATGTGCCTGTGTCTGCTGGGGTTGTGCTGCTGAACACATCACCTGCTCGGAGGAGAGCAAACGTGTTCAGCCCAGTGCTGGGGAAAGAGAGGCCAAAAAAAAGGAACAAGTCACCCTTCCACAGGCAGCTGATTTTGCATTTTCCACACCAAATTGTCAGCATTTATTCAATTACTTCACTCCTCACAAGTGCGTTCTGCAGCCACCGGCCCCGAAGCCCTCCCCGCTGCCGTCAGCTCCGTTAGAAGTGACACTCTCCTGCCCCAGGTTAGAAGTGATTGTGGAAGGCTTCTCCTCACAGCGTGGTGCTCAGGGCTGCTGAGGAACCACCAGCTCAAGCTGGGAAAGGAGCTTCTCTCCCTATTGCCCCGAGCAAGACCAGGGGGCGAGGCTGGGGCTTGCCGTGGGCAGCGGCCGGTGGGTTGCGGTGAGCCCTCCGCAGGGTGCCAGGAGTGGGTTTTAAAGCCCAGGCATGCTCCGAGGCAGGGATTAGAGAAATTCACAGAGCTCTGTCAAGGATACAGAGGAGATCCCCAGAGCCGAGCCCGTGTACTCTCCAACACTTCCATTTTAATAGTAAGTTAAAAGGAAAGTTCCCCTTCTGGAGGGGGTTTTAATTATAGATCCCTTCTTTAAACGCTCCTCCTGGCTTTATCCCTACTTACACCCCCACAGCTGGGAAAGAGAAGGGAAGCTCTACCTTCCCCAAAATCAAATCAA
Organism: Ramphastos sulfuratus; assembly: GCA_013399055.1. Lineage (NCBI taxonomy): Eukaryota > Metazoa > Chordata > Aves > Piciformes > Ramphastidae > Ramphastos > Ramphastos sulfuratus. The sequence continues at coordinate 200,565 of WBNM01043341.1, read as the reverse complement.
TCCCAGCTGCTTCCCGAGCTGATTCACTTGGCTAAGCTCTGATGCGAGACATGAAACAAAAGACAAGGCAAAAGGCAAGGCAACAGAAAGCAACCAACCTGCCCTGCCTCAAGGTGAAAAGGACTTGGGGACCTCTGCCTCCCGCCAGCAGCTCTCTGCTGGAGTTAATGCGCGTCGGTAACATTTAAATGACTGAAGTTTCCCCGCACAGGCAGTAACGGGGCGGTTGGGGTTTTTTTTCTGACTTGTCATGCTCGTTTTCCTTGCAGAGGCTCTGACCTGCCGTGGTCGGGGCTGGCAACTCGGCACGCAGCAGCGTTTTTGCGGAGCGTTTTCTCCCTACCAGAACAGCAGCCTCATGTTTCCCTGCACAACAACCTTCCCCAGCCTAAAATGCTTTGCATCCCATTTCCTTGATCTGGCTAAGTGCTTGCATGCTCAAAATCCCACCCTCCCTCCAGCTGTCCTTCTGGCAGGGAAGAGACAGCATCTTCTCCCCGGAGAGTACAGTCACTGCTCCTTTGGTTATCTAATCAGGAAAGGGCAAAATTCACCCGAGGACCTGCAAACCCTCCTTGAGCTGCAGAAATTGCATCCGAGGATCTTGTGCAGGAGGGTGTGAGGCTGGGAGCTGGGAGGGGAACCTCCCCTCCCTGAGCAGATGCTCTCTACCATCTCCTCAGTATCTTGCACAAAGGGAAGGGAAAAAAAAACAAAACAAAAAACCAAGAACCAACATGTAGAGTACTCCAGGGTCTGAAGCATTCAGCTCTTCCCTCTCCTGCACGCTGGGGTGTTTGTGTGGCCAGGAGCAGGCACCTGCTAGCCCAACCCTGAGGCTTGAGCAGGGGTGTGTGAGGAGGGCAAGACAAGAAGCATCCCCCCCACACCCCCTCCTGGACTGTGTGTACCGACGCGGTCTGTTGCTCAGTTTCCCAGGCTTTGTGTGGGTTTCCCAGCATTTCTCCTAACTACAAAACATTTCATCTCTCTGCCTTTGGAAACTCAGAGATTCTGTCTTTGCACCATGCACAAGGAACTGGGAAGCTTAAACTGGATCAAGCTGGAAGGTCTCTTCACGTCCAGTTTGCTAAGCACAAAAGGATGGTACAAGGGCGGTGAGATGAGACAAACACCCATCCCCAACAAGGTTCGAGCAGCCTTCTCCTCCACCACCCCTGAAACAACAGCACCTTAAGTCATTTGTGGTGACACGGAAGGGACTGAAGCTGGGAAAGGGCAGGTTTAGGTTGGAGATGAAGAGGAAATTCTTGGCGGTGAGGGTGGTGAGACATTGGAACAGGTTGCCCCGCGGAGGTTGTGGATGTCCCCTCCCTGTGGAAGTGTTCAAGGCCAGGTTGGACAGGAAGCAGCCTTGTCTAGTGCGAGGTGTCCCTGCCCATGCCTGGGGAGGGGGTGGAATTAGATGATCTTTAAAGTCCCTTCTAATGCAAACCATTTGATGATTCTGTGATTCCCTCCCCTTTTCTCTGCAAACTTCTCCCGGAAGATCCCAGTGGGCTGGAGAAAGCTGTGGCTGGGAGCAGGGGTCAGGCTGAACTGCCTTTGCCAGATATTACCTGAGACCCTTCCTTGCCAAGGGGTCTCCACCTGCTCCCGTGCTCCGAGCGCCAGCAGCAGCCCTGTGCTCCCAGCTAATAAAGTGCTTACTCACTTGCAGCAGGCACTTTGACATCCTGGGCTGCTGGCTAAGGGCTGCGAGCGGAGCGTGCTGCCGGTGGAGGAGAGGCAGCAAGATGTATCCTCGGCTGAAAGAGCCTCCACAGGCCTGGTTATTATTCTGCCAGTAATCTTGGATCTCTCTCCACGGACTCCACTCAGCTCGAGTGTCAGGCAGCACATCGCCAGCCGCCGGCGGGGACCGCCGGGTGTCACGTTTGCCTTCTGTTGTCTCACTCTCTCCTCCACCATCCCAAGCTGGGAAAATGCTTCCCTCTGCTCCCAGCACATGTCAAAGGCACCATTTGCCATTTAGATTTTGGGAGCCAAATATAACCCTGTATAAACAGGTGCGAGCCTGCATATGTCAATAGAATTACACCTGCCTGCAGTGGCTTTGCCTTTGGCCCTCCAGCCCCGGGGATCCCTCTGGGAGCAGAGCCTGGATTAAATATTAAGGGCCTTGCTCTCCACCCCGGCCTGGGCTGCTGTAATTAAATCTCAGTGCAGATCCATTGATTTCCACCCGTGCTTGCCTCGTGGGAGGAGGTTGTGCTCAGGGCAGAGATGCCCCTGGAGGAGAAGCAAGACTGTTCTGCTCCTCACCCAAATTTAGAATCATAGAATCATGAAAGATGGAAAAGACCTCTCAGATCACTCAGCCCAACTTTCTGCCCAATATCTCCATCACCATGTCCTGAAGTGCCACATCCACTTTATTTTTTGATGCCTCCATGGATGGCAACTCCACCCCCAGCCTGGGCAGCCTGCTCCAAAGCCTCACCAGAAAGAGCAGGAGGAAATGGTACCCAGTGTTCAATGTCTGCCAAATGGGCTCGGGTGAAATATGCAAATGGTCTAAAAAAACGAGCATTTGATGCAGCTCTTCCCCAGCCCTCCCTGCCCATGACAGCAGCACAGTCACTCCGCAGGCACATCCTATGGGCTCCAGTGCCTGAGTGCCACAGAGCAGCTCTCTCCTTCCCAGCACAGAATCATAGTTGGATTGGAAGGGATCTTAAGGATCATCTAGTTCCAACCTGCCGGCAGAGACATCTCCCACTAGCCCAGGTTGCTCAGAGCCCCATCCAACCTGCCCCTCAACACTTGCAGGGAGGGGACATCCACAACTTCCCTGGGCAGCCTGTGCCAGTCAGGAACATAAGGACGGCAGAGCCAGACCTCTCCGTGTATCCCACGAGCAGGACCGGTACAACTTCCCATCCTCAGTGCCTATTTATCCCTGGATCTGCTGAGCCGCCACATCCCCTCGGACCAGCCCCGCGGCTGCTGCCAGCTTCTCCAGGCTGCGACACCCGAAAGCTAACTCCTGAGCTGTGCCTTTGCCCGAGTCTCTGCGCCGGCTTCTGATCTTTGGAGCTCGCAGGGCTGCGAAAAACGACCCTGGCTTTTCTTTCAATGCCTGCAGTTGGGAAGTGTGACGACTCACACTGTGCTGTTATTCTTCCCAATTGAAAGCTAACGAGGCGTGCATGTCACTTAACTCTGATGTCAATAATCAGCACACCGCTTGGTCTCTGCCGTGGCTATTAGGGGGAATGGAAATGAAATACCAACTCCTTTTTATCCTGTTACGGCACCATAATAACTAATAAAGGAGTAATAAGCGAGACGTGGGGAAATTCCAGGGGAGCCATTACTACAGAGAAGACCTAAAGGCACGAAGTGAAATCCAGGAATATTAGGCAGCCCTGAATTCCCAGTCAGGGCTGCTCACTTAAGTAGTCCTGAGGCTGTAAAAAAAGTGTTTACAGAAATAATTACGATGTGGAAAGCATCAGCCTTGCCCTGACCGGGGGAGGGAAGCCAGAATCAGAGAGAACCTCACAGGTAACGACCACCCTGAGCATCGGTGAGGCATCAGGGCTGGGCCACGGTCAAGAGACGTCGGCATTCCATAAATCTCACGCTTCGGGGTATGGGAAACGTTTCCCAACAGAGCTCTAAATCACCTCTGCCCATCACGGGATGGATCCTGTGTTTTCCAGAGATTCTTAGGTAGGAGAAGCCACATTGAGACCTCAGAGCAGCGAAATCATTTCACAAAGTCCCGAGTCAATGAGGTCACAAACCACACTCAGGCTGGATAGGAGCTTTCTGGCTTAGAAATGATTGAATTGGTGCTTAGGAAGGCACAGGCAGATTTTGGTGGTCATGGACGCGGAGGGCACCGGGGATTCTTGGAGTTTCCTCTCCATAAATGAGCTGTCCTTTAGCCAGGAGCACGGCAAAAAGCTGTCCCTGCTCAGGGATGATCCTGTCTCCAGGCTCAGCCTCTGCTCAGGAGCGATCCTCTCATCCTGGACAGTTTCGTCTGCCCTGTCCGTAGCTGGAGCTTCCTCTGCCCTCAGCGTGGCTGCAGGAGAGTTGAGCTAAGCAACAGCTACAGCTTCTGCATCCCGATGCTGGAAGGTGCTCTCACCCCTCCCAGCCCTGCTCCTTAATCCCCTGCCTTCCCCAAGCAAAACCTGGTTTGGTTCGGTTCCCACCATTACCCAAACGCTTCCCAGCCATCTGATTTCCCCATCCCCGAGTTCTTGCTTTGTTTATCCTATTAATTCCAACCACCCCCTCTTCCCCCACCACACACACACGCACACAGCCTCATTTACAGCAGCTTCCACCAGCAGAAGCCTCCCCAAAAATATTCAGGGCACACGAAGAGAACTTCCACGGGCGGGGAAACCCTCGTGACTACAGCTTGGTTTTTTTTTTTTCCTCCTCGAGCAAACATCATGAGCTCATGATTTTTTAGGTTGATTTTTTTTTTAAAAGCTCTTTAAGGAGAGGGAAAAAAAAAAAAAGGAAGAAAAAAAAAAAAAAAGAAGAAGAAGAAGGGAAAGGGAGAGGGAAAAGCCCCAGCCAGGAGCATTCTTCCGTTATCTAACCGGGACATCACGGATGCTGCAGCCGCGGTACCCACCGAGCCACCGGGGCTAGGCTGAAGGCTCCCCGCTTGAAGCCTCTTCTTCCTCCTCCCTCTTCTCNGCATCCCCATCACCCGAGCACCAGCATCCCCATCTCCCAAACATCGGCATTCTCCTCTCTCCTGCTCCAGCATCCCCATCTCCCGAGCACCAGCATCTTCCCCCGCGCCCCAAAAGTTGCTCTGTGGCTCCCCCAGGGTCCCCCCCAACCCTGTCCGGGAGCATCTCCAGCTCCCCACAACGAGCTGGGTTGGGGTTTTTTTGTCCCCGCGGAGTTTGCGGTGGCGGCTGAAGGCAGGGAAGGCTCCGCTCCACCCCAGCCCTGGCAGTCCCGAGAAGTCCTTTAGTGGGAAAAACCCAATCCGGAGGGGGTGAAGCAGCTTCGCTTCGCCTGGCACCACAAAGGTATTAAAGAGAGCTGCCAAATGTGGGCTCCCCGGGTTGGTTTCTGCCGGGAGCTGCTGCTCCTCTGAGCTCTGCGGGGTTCCCCGGGGCGTGGGGGGGTTGATTCCTGCTCCTGGCACATCGCGGCAGGGCTGGGGGGAGGATGTTCCTCAACTTCGCTTTTCGGGATGGGAAAGAGGAGGTAAAAGTCTTGGGCTGGGGTTTGTTCCGAAGGCAACAAACACCTCGGGAAGGGAAGAGCAAACTCCTCGGTCGAGTTTACTTTCAGTTGTTAATTGCGGAGCAGCTCGAGTGCTGCTCGCCGGGGGTCTCTGCTTCCCCACAGCTGCTAATCCCATCAGAACAATCAGAGAAGGGAGCAGCCAAGCCGAGGGGCAATCTCATTTCGTGGCGTTTCTGTAAGGCTCTGTCTCGCAGTCCCCAGCGACTGCCGAGAACTCCTCGAAGCAAACAAAGCACACTGCTCCCAGCCCTGCCCAGCTGCAGCTCCTCCGGAGGAGCAGGTGAAGATTTATCTTCTAAGAATCAAACCAAATCAAGCAGGGCAAAGCCTCCCATCCCACCAGTCTCATGTTGCCTCATTTCAGAGCAACTCTCCTCCTGCACAGGGACAAGTCCTGCACCGCAGACCCTGCCGGCAGCCTGCACACCCTCCCTGGGTTGACTGGCATTAAATTTACTCTTCCAGCGAATTCTTCTTGCCCTGGGAATCTCTGACATTTAGCCAGCACAACAAGACACTAATAGATATTATAGATTCTTTCTTTCTGGGTCGTTTTGGTGTTTTGTCTTTTTTTTCTTTCCCCTGACAGCCATTCAAATATAATTGTTGAGGCTATGAAAATAGATCCATAAACTTAACACCAGAGTCCTCATTAAACCTTCCCAGTTCGTTCTGAGCCTGGAGCCTGGCGCTGATTGTTGGGTGCTTGGCAGGGACCTGTTTGATGTAATGATTAGGAACTGACTCGTTAGAAGGGAAAAGCCAGCTCTGATGTCAGCAGCACTGATAAACACTCTGTCACACCCCGTTATTATTTTTACTACGTTTACTCACAATGTAAAAATAGCAGCCAGGCTCCTCTTGCTCTGGGAGCTTGGTCAGGTCCAACGCAGCTCTAGAAGGCTTTTCTTTGAGAGCTGGCAGTGAAGCATGAGAGATAGCTTCTTGTTGCTCGACTCATTCATCTCAATCAGCAACCTTTCAACCACAAAAGGGAGAAGGGGAGATGGCAGCAGGGCGACACCAAGCTGCCCCCCTCCCCCAGACACGGATCAATGCATCACTTAACCTGGACTTCGAGCTTCAGTGATTGAGCAGTGACAGAAAGCAAAGACTAAAGGTGCTGCTGAAACAAACCTCCTTACCTTGTGGGAGAAAAGTCGGGAGGGGGGAATCGAGCAAAGGGAATTATCCGGAGCTAAATTTCTGTCCCGGGTTTGTCTCTCCCATCCTCCCGTTTCAGATCTGCCTCCTGGATCCGGTGCTGGGAGAGGGTTTGACTTTTGGGTTCTGTGTTCCCACCCTCTCATTTCAGATCTGCCTCCTGGATCTGGTGCTGGGATAGGCTTTGACTTTTGGGGTCTGTGTTCCTACCCTCCCGTTTCAGATCTCCCTCCTGGATCCGGTGCTGGGAGAGGCTTTGACTTTTTGGGGTCTGTGTCCCCACCCTCCTAGTTCTTTGTCATTTTGTTTTGTAATTGTTTGAGGCTTTTATGGCTCTGCTGGAGAGATGACAAAACTGCAGAAATGTTGCTCTAACCTGAGATGAATCCTGGGGAGGGCATTGCTCTTTGTATTAGGTGAACCTTAAATGTTATTAGGACCTTAAATTGTTCTTTTATTAAATGTTATTGTTCAGATAAATCATCTGTGGGGATGCTGGACAGTGGATCTGTCTCCCCAGCTGTCTTAGTTATTTGTTTATCATTTAAAGACTATCAATTTGTCTGTCTGTCCCTGCTCTCTGTCTACATATTCTCTGCCTTCTAATGACCTATAGCTGCTGCTTGATACTATTTGAGGACCCATTAGAGCTGCTGCTGTCCAGCTGCTGTTACAAAGCAGGTCCCTTAAATGGGGAGCAGTCTTCCTCATCTCCTGGACGGCAGCAGAGCTGTGAGCATCTTACTATGGATTTCTTTTTATTAAAGTTGTATATCTCCCTCTTACAAAGCCTGGCTCCTGGCTCAGGAAGCCCAGCTGAGGGCTGAGGCTCCTGGGGGACCCCTGCTCTTACAAGTCTTGTCGCTCTAACTGCCCCCCTGCCCTTGCTCTCAGCTAATTTATCTTTCCATTCGTTTTAGGTGCAGCCTGCTAATGAACTCTCCCTTTGCCCTGACCATGACAGAGCGAGGAGACCTCAGGTAGCATCATGGCTTGTGGCTGAAGGCTTTGAGAGCTTGATGCTCAGCTGCCAAGAGGCAGAGCTGGACACTAATCTCCTGCGAGTGTCTCCTCGCTGCTGAAAGACAGAGGGAGAAGCATCAAGGACAGCTCCTGCCCACCCACTGCCTGTGCTGCGTCCTACCAGCACCACCACGGATCTTGCTACCAACCCAACCATCATGTTGAGGCAAACATCCTTTGGGAGAAAGGAATTTTAACTCCAAAGGACCTGCTCCTTTGTCAGAGTTGCACTGATGACCAGATGCTAGATGTCTTTCCTGTGCTGATGTTCACCAGCTGCAGCAGCTAAAGGCAAACCACAGTTTAAGGCACTTTCCCTGGAGATGCAACTGCAGCAGACGAGAAGGTTGAGGAAAACCTGATCCAGCACCACCTCACGGCCTCTCCAATTTACTCCTATCAAATTTCATCAGCAGCTCAGAACTTGATCTTTCTATTGATTGACTGGAGTCACCTCTAGATATTTTCATGCTGATTTGGAAGCCCTTTTGTACAATAAAAGGGGGAGGGGGGGGGAAATGAGGCTAAAGAAGACTTTTGACCACTGATCAGCAACTCCGGCCAAAACTTTCCTAATTCTGCAAAGTTGGCTTCTGTGCCCAGAGAAACTTTCCACAGCCAGAGTGTGCAGAGTGGGATCACTCCTGTTAGTATCTGGATCTCCTTTGACTGGATCACTCTTAGATGAGGAGTTTCCATGCTGATCCTGAGAGCAAACCCTAGCCCAGTAGCTGCCTTCCTCGGGACTCTCGGCTCTGCCCTCGCCCAGGGGTCCAGCACTTGGCCGCAGCTGCCATGCTCTACCTGCTTGCTTTCCTCTTGCACTGTCTCCCCTTGGCCATGGGGCAGTATGACATTTGCAAGTCCTGGGTGACCACGGATGATGGCCCTTCATGGGAGTTTTATGCTTGCCAGCCCAAGGCCATGAGGATGAAGGATTACGTGACGGTACGGGTGGACCCGGCAGGAATCACTTGTGGGGACCCTCCAGAGAGATTCTGCACCCATGTAAGTGTTTGCCTCTTTGTCTGATGGGTTCTACCAGCCCTGGTGTGCAGGTGGCCACAGGCAGTGTCCTGCCAAGATGTTATTCTAAGGACATTTCAGCTCAGGGTGGCAAGGGTGGCTACGGTCTTGAGCTCTCCCGGTCTGTAGAATGGGCAGGAGGTGCCCTACCCGTCCCAGTGTGGTGCCAGGAGGTTGGCCCTAGGGCAGTGATGGTGTTGGAATGCTGAGGGGAGAGTGAGGAGTACCTGGGGGGGAGGGGGAGGCAGGGGGAAAGGAGCCTTATAAAGTCCTAGTCTAGAGGTGGTAAGGGTCACAGAGCACTGGTACAGGCTCCCCAGAGAGGTTGTGCAGTCTGCTTCTCTGGAGACTGTCTGGATGTGTGCCTGTGTGCCCTGAGCTGGATTGTCTGGCCCTGCTCTCGCAGGGGGTTGGACTGGCTGCGCAATTTGGGTCCCTTCCAACCCCTGACACTCTGTCATCCCATAAGGTTTGGGGAAAGCTCTGCCCCCAGCAGGCACACAACCTGATCTGCTCTGAGCACATCCCTCTGCTTGCCAAAGCCCCTGGGGTGGGTCTGTGTGTGCCAGTCCCATCCCAAAAGGCTGCTCCAGCAGCAGGGGTTTGTTAGGAGCAGGTGGGGGAGGCCAGCTCAGGCTGTTGGTCTGACAGCCACAGGTATCACTGGAGCCACAGAAGAGGCAGCTCTGCCTTTCTCAGTGCCTCCTCAGGAGAGGACTCTGTGGCCAAACACTTGCCCTTGTACTTAAAATCTTTAACTTATTTTCTCTTAAATATTAATCGCTGCACTTCATTCCCTGCACCACAAAGCTCAGCAGCAACCTTTGATTTATAATTCACAAGGCTTTACATTGTCCCAGAGAGCCCAGGGGGTCCAAGCAAAGAGCAAAGCAGCAGGGCTGGAGCATCCCCTCCCAAATATCCTCTGGAAATGCTCCAAGCACCCATTTCAGGTACAGGAACCACAGCAGCCTATGCTGACAGCACTTCCAGCTGGGCTGAGAACTGGACCAGGAGTGTCTATTCAAAAGTGTCTTATTTTTCTATTATCTCTCATGAGAAGGGGAAGGTCTCCCTCTGCATCAGTGGAGGAAGCCCCATTCCCTATTGCCAGCATCATCCAGGCTTGTGCATCCCATGCCTCATTATCCTCCCCCCCTGGAAAATGCACAGCAGCCCCCTGGAAAATACCCCCTGGGGCCAGCAAGCAGAGGGCATCTCTTGAAAATCGAAGAGGAAAACACTGCTCTGATACCAAGGGAGGCCAAACACTTCTGACCATCAGATTCATGCTGCCAGCAGTTACCCAGTTCCCACCAGCCTAAAAGGTCTCCTTGGTGCCAGGGAGGACATTTTGCAGCTCAGTAGCAGCTTTTCCTTTTAAAAGATCATTTGAAAAGAAAGCTGAAGTTGAGAGCTGCAGACACAGCAGTTAGCTGCTGATGGGTCAGCCTGGCTGGCTGACTGCAGGGACCTCACAGCTCCCTGGAAGGAGGTTGTGGTGAGGTGGAGGTTTGGTCTCTCCTCCCTTCTATCAGGTGATAGAACAGGAGGAAATGGCCTGAAATTGTGCCAGGAGAGGGTTAGGTTGGAGATTAGGAAACCTACCTTTGCTGCAAGAGTGCTCAGGGATTGGCACAGCCTGTCCAGGGAGGTGGTGGAGTCCCCATCCCTGGGGGTGTGTAAGAAATGTGTGGCCATGGCACTGTGGGACATGGTTTGGTGACCATGGTGGTGTTGGATGAAGGTTGGACTGGATGATCTCAGAGGGCTTCTCCAACCCAAACAGTTCTATGGCCAGAAGGTGGGCACCAGCTTGCTTTCCTCTGCACTCCCTGCAGCAATTTGCAAACCCTTTCTGTCCAAGGGAGCTCCAAGCCCTCAGCTCTGCTGACCTCCAAGGAAGGGAAAGACACAAACTGCAGTCAGCTCCCTGCAGCNTGGATGTCAGGAAGAAGTTCTTCCCAGCAAGAGAGATTGGCATTGGGATGGGCTGCCCAGGGAGGTGGTGGAGTGCCCATCCCTGGAGGTGTTTCAGAGGAGGCTGCATGAGGCACTCAGTGCCATGGCTTAGTTGATCAGAAGGGTTAGGTGCTAGGTTGGACTGGATGATCTCAGAGGTCTTTTCCAACCTGCTTCATTCTGTGATTCAGACAAGGAGCAGCCCTGCTGAGGTGAGCAAGGAGCCCACCCAGCCCTCGGTGCACAGAGCAGGACACGGCTGCAGGAGAGCTCTGAGCTCTGGCCCAGGCTCAGCACTGGGGTGGGATGTGCTGGGAGGGCAGGGATGGACATTTTCCTGCCCTCTGTTCCAGAGGGTGACCATTTACTGCTGAGCATCCCCTTCTGGTGCAGAAGAAAGTGGAGTCAGCAAGAAACGACCTTTCCATTCCTGGTCCTGGGTGGTGACTTGACACCTATTGACAGGCAGAGGATGCCAGCCCAGCTTTGCTTCCCCTGCACAAAGGAAGCGAGGGACAGAGATCGATGCCACTGCCCACTGATCAATGCCACTGCCCACTGCTGGTTGTCACTGCCCCCCCAGCCCCGTGCCTGGCCGCGGGAGGGGAGGGTGAGTGCCTCTCATGACCCCCTCCAGCCTCTTGGGGTGTCCTCTTACCCTTTCTCTTCAGGTTTTAATTGTTTTCCTGCAACAGGTGAGCGCCCGCAGGAGCTCAGCCGCGGGCAGAGCAGCTCAGAGCCGCGCAGGGGCTGAGAGCTCTCCTGGGTACCTCCCGGGGCAGTAGGGCTCTGCGGGGGGGGGGTTGAAGGAAGAGTTGCTCAGAGCGAAGCACAGCCTGGCAGGATGCCAGCTCTGCTCAGACAGCTGAAATCAAAGCTCAAGGCACACAAACATCCCCCCTGGCGCTGAAGGCAGCCGGCAAGAGGGAGCAGGATGATGCCTCTGGTGGGGCATCACTGTGGGCAGGAGGAGGGTCCTGGTGGGAGTCGTGACCCTGCAGGGCAGTGAGCAGTCCCTGCCAGGCTGTGCTGGTACCAGTGAGGCACTGGAGCAGGCTGCCCAGAGAGGCTGTGGAGTCTCCTCTGGGTCAAAACCTGCCAGGATGCCAACCTGTGCAACCTGGTCCTGCCTGTCCTGCAGGCTGGAGACTAATAGGGGCCAGATCTTTTAATTGAGGATGCAGGGGGAAGAGTGAGACCTCAGAGATCACAGAGTCCCAGCGTGGTGGGGGTTGGAAGGGACCTCTGGAGATCATCTAAAGATCACCCAGATCCTGAGCATGGCATGGAGCAGCTAGAAGCAGACTTCAGATGAGAGAGGGTCTGCAGGATGGGCAGGGCTGGGGGCAGGGGAAGCTGCATAGGCTGTGTGGGGCAGAGAGGAGATGTGGAGTTGCTTCACCATCCCACCCTGCTGGGGAGAAGGAGGAGGAGGAGGGCACAGCTGGAGGAGTGCTCCCAGGTATGAGTCGTTCTGAGATGATGAAGCTTTGCTTTGACACCCAGCAGGGACCTTTGAGGATTTCCCTTCCAAGTGCCAGCATTTTGCACACAGGAGGACAAAAAAACCCAACAAACTGAAGCAGGATTTGTGAGTGGTGATTAACAGACAGAGCAGAGAGCAAGCAAGCCCCAAAGCCTCAGCTCCTGCTCCAGACAGCTCAGGGGGGTTCCAAATCATCCCAGCAGAAGCCAGGAGAGGTGGCAGGAGGTGGTCTGCGAGCCAGCAGCCATCCAAACGACTTTGCCGCTCCTCAACACCCTGCTGAGAGCAACCCACGGCCAGCCCAGCTCACCCCAGGGGTGGGAGCCCTCTTCCCACCCCCCCTCAGAGGTGTCAGGACAGCATTTCTTGTTCAGACCAGGCTCTTTGATGCAAGGCTGAGCTCTCAGCCCATATTGATGGGTCAGGGGTATTTTTCTTTGGCGTCAGCATTGTTTCATCAGCTAATAGAGCTTGTTGACTTTGGCAGGGCTACATGAAAGGAAAAGGCTTTATTTATTCATTACACATTCAGCCAAATCTGATGTTTAATTCTTAGCTAAACTTTTCTGAATGACATGTGGTTATAAGGGCTCCTGCTAAAGGAGCTGGGCTGGCTGCTCAGAGCAGACAAACCTTGGGGCACAGTAACCTTTTCTCTCTACATTCTCAGCCCAGCTCACGCAGCTCTGCCCAATTCTAGCTTCCTGCCCCTGTTCAGCTGCAAACAAAGGATGAAGGCTTGGGGGGAGCATGAAAAGTGAAGTTTTTGAGGTGAGAAGAAAAATGGAATTGCTTCAGAGATGCTCTTCCAAGAATGGTTCTAAAGATGCAGCAGGAGCTGGTGGTTGTAGGATGGATTCATCCCCTCTGCTGCCCTGCCACAGCCATTTCCCAGCCCACAGGACATGTCTGTGCTGTGTTTTGGGCAGCAGAACCAAAGGGTCAAAGCCCTGTGGCCATCCCAGAGCTCAGGGGCAACCTTTGGGCTGAGCTGAGCCCAAGTACAAGTCAAATACCAAATTCTTTCTGAGAAAGTTGGATGCTCTCCCTCCTCCTTCACTGTCAGCACTACCTACAGCTGGCTGCAGACCAGTCCTTGGCTTTAGCAAAGGGCTGGGTGGCAGAGCTCTCTTTTGCCCTTCCTTGCAGTGCCTAGATGGCTTTGGGGACAATTATTTTGACTTTAGCCTGAAGTTCAGCAGCAGAAATCCACCCCCTGCTGTCACAGCACCCAGGACATCTCAGGCAGGGGGATGAGGATGGGAAGTTGCTGTGACACAGCCTCCTTCCCCCTGGAGCCCTCCAGGACATTAAAACACTGGAAAACACTCCCCTGTCACAGGATGGGTTGGGAAGGAAGGGACCTTAAAGCTCATCCAGTCCCAACCCCCTGGCACGGGCAGGCACAGCTCCCACCAGCACAGGCTGTTCAAGGTCTCATCCAACCTGCCCTTGAGCACCTTCATTACAAGGGCACATCCACAGCCTCCCTGGGCAGCCTGTGCCAGGCTCTCCCCACCCTCACTGTGCAGCATTTCTCCCTAATCTCCAGTCTCAATCTCCCCTCTCCCACCTCAAAACTGTTGCCCTTCATCCTTTCACTCCAAGCCCTCATCCAAAGGCTCTGCTTTGAGGAGAGAGCCTGGAGAAGGCATCTGCTGCCATTTCCACCCAGGGCACCCCTTGCCCTCCCCCCATCTTTGCCCTGTTGCTTTCCAGCCTGGGAGAAAGGGTTGGAGCCTTTTGGGTTGGTTCCTGCCCTTAATCCCTTCCCACCTCAGGGCTGCTGCAGAGAGCATTATTTGAAGTCAGGATCATCTACTCCTTGCCCTTGGGGCCGGACCCTGGGATCTCCTCTTAGCAGCTGCTCAGCAAATTACACAGCGCAGCTCTGCTGCCACCGAGGCTGCTCGGGAGCACGGCAGGGGCTCAGTGGTAGAAAAGCAAAGGGTCGGTGGAAAATGAGGGAACAGAAGTGAAATTAGAGAGTGCTGAGCAAACGGGATTTCCCTCCCGGGCCATCGCAAGCTCCCTCAATGCACAGCTCGGGATGGGAAGGCAGGATTGCTGCTCCCCTAACAAGGATCATTTCCACTTGCTGATGGAAAAGACACAGCCATAAAAATCCTGCTGTCAGGTGGAGTTAATTGGTACAGTGAGCAGAAAGTTTGCCTGCACCTTGGGTGAGGTGGGGAAGGATAAAGTGCTGCAAGAAAAGCTTTGCTCTACAGAAGGGAACAGCATTCAGGTGGGGCAAGCTGGAGCGAGCTGCTCTCTCCTCTTTGGCATTAGGTGATGGAAGGAGAAGAAATGGCCTCAAATTGCACCTGGGGAGGTTTAAGTTGGAGATTGGGAAAAACTTCTTTGCTGCAAGAGTGGTCAGGGATTGGCACAGGCTGCCCAGGGAGGTGGTGGAGTCCCCATCCCTGGAGGTGTTCATGAAACCTGTGGCCATGGCACTTTGGAACAGGGTTTGGTGGCCACGGTGGTGTTGGGTTGGACTGGATGATCTCAGAGGGCTTCTCCAACCCAAACCATTCTAAGTCTGTGACTGCAAAATGCTCCAAGTGTGAGCAGCAGCAGCCAGGCAATGCTTGGCTGGCAGGGCCCAAATTTCTGACTGCCCATAGCCCAGGACCCCTTTTTCCTGCACACTCAGCACGGGCAGTGGGTCTCTGCTCTCTCAGAACTGAGCTCCCATGGGTGCTGCCAGCTCCATGTCTCTTTTGGGCTGAGAAGGGACAACTAGCACAGATTCAGGTGGTTGTACTCTCAGCCACAGAGTTTGCAAGCCCCCACCCCCTGGCCTAACCAGCTGCTTCAGCTCCACGGCGCTGCCTTTGAGAAGCCCTCTAAAAGGAGGGGGTCACAGTCCTGCCCCTGGGGACAGCCAGGACACCTTTGGGGCTAACCACAGCATGGTCCTGAGCCACCAACAGGCATCTGCTGAATTGTTCCCCTAAAGCAGAGCACGAAAGACCCAAACACTTTGCATCCAGCAGCAAGAAGCTGAGCACAGCACCCGCAGGAGCCCAGGAGCTGCCAGGGCAGCTGCACCACCCAGCCGTGCTCTGGGGAAGCTCTGCAACAACGTGTGAGGAGCAAGGCAGAGCCTTTGCTCCCTCCCCTTTCCCACCCCGTCCTGCCCTCCCCCATTCAAACTCTCAGGGCCTCTCTCAGAGGATGAAATATTCATGGTGGTGGTGGAGCAGCTCTGCAGAGGCTGCACGTCGGCAGCTTCCCAGGCTCACAGGCTTTTAGAGCAGGACACTTTTCCTACTTCCTAAGCATTTTCTTAGTCCTGAATCAATAATGGACTCTGAGCCCAGCACAGGGGGAGCTGCTCTTGTGTTCCTGCTCGTAGGGGCTGTAGATACTGAGACATCTCCAGAGCAAGGTACAAGAGCTGCGGAATCATAGAGTCAGAATTGTTTGGGTTAGGGAAGCTCTCTGAGGTCCTCCAGCCCAACCAGCAGCTCACCACCACCACCACCTTGGCCACTAAACCCTGTCCCAAAGTGCCATGGCCACAGGTTTCTCCAGGGATGGGCACTCCACCACCTCCCTGGGCAGCCTGTGCCAACCCCTGACCACTCCTGCAGCAAAGACATTTTTCCTCCTCTCCAACCTAACCCTCCCCTGGCACAACTTCAGGCCATTTCCTCTCCTTCTGTCACCTGATACAAAGGAGCAGAGCCCAACCCCCACCTCCCTGCAGCCTCCTCTCAGGGAGCTGTAGAGAGCAATGAGCTCTACCCTCAGCCTCCTCTTCTCCAGACTGAAGAACTCAGCTCCCTCAGCTGCTCCTCCTAAGAGTGAGGGCAAGGAAGGGATGAGGGAAACACAAAGGTTGCAGTTCTTAGGTACAGGGAGTCCAGGTTTGGAGACAACCTCCAAGCCAAGCTCCAGGTCCCAAGGCAGTGAGGTTCACTACATAGCATCCCAGAATGATTTGAGTTGGAAGACACCTTCAAGACCATCCAGTTCCAACCCCCTGCCACGGGCAGGGACACCTCCCACCAGCACCGCTTGCTCAAGGTCTCATCCAACCTGGCCTCGAGCACCTCCAGGCACCCACAGCTTCCTCAGGCAACCTTTTCCAGTGTCTCACCACCCTCCCCATAATCCCCACAACCCCAGAAGGAGCAGCTGCAGGGGTGCAGCTCCTGTGGGGAGGTGAGCCCGGGGCAGCAGGAGGGCTGGGGTTAGAGCAGCTCACCGGGGGATTAGCAGTGCCCCAAGCAAGAGCTGCTCCAAACCGCTGGGGCGGGCGCTGGCGCCCGTGTGTGTGCCCAGCAGAGATGGGATTATCTGCTTAGGAGTGGAATTTTCCTGGCACTGTTAACCCTTGTGTCACCCACGGAGCAGCTGCACCTGCCTCCTCTCCAGCCAAGGTGCTGGGCAGCAGAGCCAGCAGCAGGAGCTTCGGAAATGGAAGCGCTGCCCCCAGGTCACCTGCGGATGAGGTGTTCTGGGTCCTGCCTGGGAGGGTCACCTGTGGGCAGGGCTGGTTCCAGCCTGCAGCCTCAGCTTCAGAGTGGTACCAGATTTCCTGAGTGCCCCTGGCTTAGGCAGAGTGGGCGTGAAGGGATTTGTGCCTGTGCAGGAGCATTGCAAGGGTGGACAGGTGGCTTGGGCTGGTCCTTGTGCACAGCAGGCAGCACCTCCTGCTCCAGACCCTCCCTGGGTGTCAGTCTCCTGCACAGGTTGTGCTGTCTGGGGTGCAAGGAGCAGTTCAGACTCTTTTCAGTGGAGTATGAGCAGAGCTGAGGCAACATGAGGTGAGAGCAGAGCTTGCCTCGATCCTCGTGGGTTCCCTTGGCCCTCACCTCAAGGCTGGGTGAAGGAGGCACTGCTTTGCCCAGCAGCAGCTGCCTGGAGTACCTTGACCTCTACAAAGGTGGAGCCCCCGAGTGAAGGTCAGGCCTGCCCCTGACATCCCTCCCTGCCTCGGTGTCCCCAGGTGGAGATAGGACACTCATTGCACTGTCACCACAGAGCTCTGGTTGGCACTGTGATGCCTGCCTATGGCTGGTGGGGAGAAGGGCACAGTGCTGAGCTGGCTGAGACACACAGGAGATGGTTCTGGAACGCAGAGGCAGGTTGGAGGGGCAAGGGGAAGAGGAGCCAGGAGCAGGGGCTGGCAGACACAAGCCCAGAGGAGCCTGAGAGCCTTGCCCAAGCAGTGGGTGGTTGGGAGGAGCAGTGCAGAGGTGTCTGCTTCAGGCCAAGGAGAAGGGGCAAAGAGCAAAGGCAAGCAGGTCGCTGAGCACCCCCGGAGCGGTGCCGCGACGCCGCGGTGCCAGCTCCTGCTGACTCATGCTCCTCGGATGCCACATGCAGGCAGAACCAGTCCTGATGCCCGAGCCAGGGGTGACCTTGTGCTTGGACACCTCTGATCTGAGAGGAAGGGGAAGGAAGTGGAGGAGCAATCAATCCCCCAAACCACAGCCCGGAGAGGGAGATGGAGGCAGTGACATTCAGCCGAGCCAGAATTAGCAGCGGCCGCGTGGAGGGACCCCATTTCCACCCCATTAATAATTCATCCAGCTCTGCTGCTACCTGCTCACAAACAGCAAACAGAAGGGCTTTTTTCCCCTCTTTTTGCTCCCTCTGCCCTAATAAGAGCCCATTGCAGATGGCTGTGGGGGGTGGATGTGGCAAAGGAAGGGCACAGGAGTGAGCTAACCACCCTGTCAGCCTACCCCGAGCTTCCCATCCCATCTAATCCCATCCCATCCTGGTTGCCTGCCCTGGACCCTGCTGCCTCCCAGGGTCCCTTCCCCTGTGGAGGTGAAACCCTGAAGCAGCTATCACTGAGGGAAAACTTCTTTACTTCGAGAGCTACAGAGCCCTGGGTCAGGCTGCCCAGAGAGGCTGTGGAGTCTCCTGCTCTGCAGAGTTTCAGAACTCACCTGGATGAGTTCCTGTGCAACCTGTTCTGGGTGATCCTGCTATGGCAGTGGGCTTGGACCAGATGATCCCTTCCACCCCCTACCATTCTGCAATTCTGTGGGCATTAAGAGATGGAATAATTAGTGGCAGAGCAGCAGGGGCTGCCCCACATCCCTGGAGCACCAAGGGAGGAGGGCACAGACCTTTACCTGGGCTCCCAGGGAAGAGCCAGCACGGAGCTGCGTGGCTCAGGAGGGACCTCATGTTTCTCCTCAGCTTACCTGCCTGCTCCTGGCCATCTCTGCTGCTGAGTTATGTCACCTGCCAGCTGCTGGAAATAATCACTGTAAATTAATTAGGGTTGTTTCACCCCTCTGATCCCTCCCAGCCCAGGGATTGAGTGAAAATTAATTGTCTGAGAGTTATTTGCAGTTCTCCGGGAGTCCCATCCTGCCCGCTGGCAGGTTATGGTTTCTGCCCTGAAGCAGGAGATTTAATTACCCACAAATGTTATTTTTGATCATAAAAATCACCTTGCCTGCTCGGAAATCCAACCAGAGCAGGTGACCCCTCAGGTCAGAAGCAGCAAGAGTGGGAATATCCCATAATGACATTAGGACAGGCTCTCGTTTGTCTCTCGGGTCAAAGCGGCTCTGGTTGGGAGAGAGCAGCAGACCCTGCAGCACTTATTGGAACAGGAATTTGCTTAGGGTGGTCCTTGTCAAAAAACAAATCCTGGAATCATTTTGAGTGGAAAAGGCCTCTAAGATCTCCCTCAACCCAACCCCACCATGGGCACTAAACCCTGTCCCCCAGTGCCATGGCCACAGGTTTCTTGAGCACCTCCAGGGATGGGGACTCCATCACCTCCCTGGGCAGCCTGTGCCAATCCCTGACCACTCCTGCAGCACAGAAATTGTTTCTCCTGCCCAACTTACATCTCCCCTGGTGCAGCCTGAGGCTATTTCCTCTTGTCCTATCTGTAGTTATTGGGGAGCAGAGCCCAACCCCTCCTGGCTGCAGCCTGCTCTCAGGGAGCTGCAGAGAGCAATGAGCTCTGCCCTCAGCCTCCTGTGCTCCACACTGCTTCCTCAGCTGCTCCTCCCCAGCCCTGTTCTCCAGACCCTTCCCCAGCTTCCTTGCCCTTCTCTGGGCACACTCCAGCCCCTCAGTGTCCTTCTTAGAGTCAGGGACCCAAGCCTGAAGCCAGGACTCGAGGTGTGGCCTCACCAGTGCCAGTGGAGAGGATAAAGCTGATTTGTCACCAGGCTTGGGCCAGGGGTGGCATCTTCCCTGCTCAGTGGGTTACTCAGTGCTGACCCACAGCCTGGCTGGGACGTGGGCAGGGATGGAGATGCCAGGGAAGCCTCAGCAGGGCCACGGAAGCTGGAGCAGGAGGTGGAGGTGAAGCAAAGCCACACAGCTCATTCCCAACATGAATCAGGGGAACTCAGCAGGGAAGGGCACAGAGGAAATTGGTTTGGCTTTGTGCTGCAGCCTCCTGAGCAAGCAGCTCCAGTTTGGTGTTGGATGGGGAGAAGGAGGAGAGGGAAATGTAACTCTGGGGGGAGTGTTCCAGAGCACCCACGGGAGAGGCAGGGACCCCCTCAGCTCGAGGACCCCCATCCTGCCCTGTCCATCAATCCTCCCCATGACAGACAAGGGAAGGAGGCTGCAGGGCACCCGTGGTGGCACCAGTCCATGGTGGGGAGGTGAGCAGGGCAGGAGGGGTCGGGTGCAGGGCAGGATTCTGCCAGTGCAGTCGTTTTGGAGGATCTGGAGGAAATCTGATACCAACTTAAGGACTTTGCTGCTGTGCAAGGTGGTAGGAGACTCTGCCCTTCAGCAGCTGAGCTTTGGGTGGGAAATCAAAGGCAGGGGCATAGGTGAGCTGTGAGAAGCAGAAGGGTCTTGGAATGCACCCCAGAGCTCCTTAGCCATCAGGGTTGGATGGGGTGGGTGCTAAGGAGGGAATTGTCTCCTCCTGGCTGGACGTGGAGGTCCAGACTGAGGTTTCCTTGGTCACAAATATTTCCCAAGAGGGAGGGAGGAGGTTTTTGTGCCATTACCTGCCCCACTGACTTCACCCTAGCAGCTGCCCCACTTGCAGGCCAGCAAAACACTGCTGCCACACAGGGATGTTTGCCCCCTGGGCTACCTCTGCCACTCAGAGCTGGGTGGAAACCTACAGATAAGAGGGGTCTTAAGAGGAGAGTTTGCTCCATGCAAACATTCCTCACCCACAGCCCTTCCCCTTCCTGCAGCACTGGCAGCTGCCAACTGCTGCTAACAGCCCCACGAGGTTGGCCACCAGACCTTCCCCTGGCTGCTCAAGGAGCCTGGTCCTTAGGCAGAGCTCTCATCTCAGAGGCTGCAGGAAGCTCCTCCTTGTGTTGGGGGACCCAGACCCAGCTCTTCAGGCTCTTCAGGCTGCAGAGGGATGTTTAAACAGCACCAGCAGCAGAGCTTGCAGGAGAGCCTGGAGACAGCCAAGGTTTGAGAGCTCTGATTGGGTTTGAGAGCTCATTCTTGGGGAAAAAACAAAGCAAAAGCACTACAGAAGAAGGGGCCCAAGAGAAGCCTACCCAGCAGCATAGACCCTTGTGCCAAAGAGAAGAATCTGCCTATGGAAGTCAAGGACTTCCCTCTCTCCAACTGAAAAACTCCAAGGTTTGCATTCCCAAGGCTGGTCCAAGTTGATGAGACCTTGTCATGAGCAGGCTAATTAAAATTGAGTTGGTCCCAGGGTGAGCTGGGTTTTAGCAGGGGCCTTGGCTCAAACATCACAGCTCCATCAAGCAGAGGAATCCCAGAGGGGCTCCCTGGGCCAAGGTACCCCTGAACAAACCACTCTGGGCTGGGAGAGCTGTGCTGAGCAGCACTGCCTGGGCAGCACCAACTTCCACATCACCTCCTTCTCGTTCCTCCCTCACAGCTTGGTTGCTTTTATCCCCACTTTTAATCACAGAATCATGGAACTGACTCTAAGACTGAGTCCAACCTCCAACCCAGCACCACCACAACCACGTGCCATGGCCACAGGCTTCTTGCACAGCCCCAGGGATGGGGTCTCCACCACCTTCCTGGGCAGCCTCTGCCAATCCCTGACCACTCTTGAGGAAAGAAATTCTTCCTCATCTCCAACCTAACCCTCCCCTGGCACAACTTGAGGCCATTTCCTCTCATCCTCTCTGTCCTATTAGTATTATTGCCATTATTTCTCTGCCTCATGCAGGCAGTGATTGAGTTGCTTTCCAGCTTCCCTTTGGCACAGAGATCTCCTCAGAGCTGCAGTTTGAATCCTGTGCAGCTTTCACCACTCACAACAGATGTCTACTTTGTTTAAAATATTCAATGGCTTAATGATTAATCAAGCAATTTCACCTACAAAAACAGAGAATTTTCTGCTGTGAGGCTTAAGAATGGCAGGATCTGCCAGGAGGGAAAGGGAAAACAACTTTGTGCTCTCATTAGGAGCCCTGGAAACCAGCTGGGCTTTGGGAAACTGGGGCCTGTGATTGGGGCTCTTTCCCCTTCCCTCCCTCCCCAGCAAGGTGGGAGCAGTTTTGCTGCAGCATCCTGGATCCCTGTCACCATCCTGGATCCCTGTCACCATCCTGCATCCCTGTCACCATCCTGGATCCTCATCATCATCCTGCATCCCTGTCACCATCCTGCATCCTCATCACCATCCTGCATTCCCTGTCACCATCCTGGATCCCTGTCACCATCCTGTGTCCCTGTCACCATCCCGGGGCCCTGTCACCACCCTGCCTTGTCAGACCACTCTCTTGTTTCTCAGGCAATGCCCCCCAAGGAGCAGGTCTCCTCTGTCACCTTCAGAAAGTGCCTTTGCAGCATTTCTTGCCCAGCACTGACCTCAGGCACCAAGGGAAGGAAAAACCCAAGGGCTGCACCTGCAGCCACCAGGACTGGGACACTCCCAGCAGGAAAAGTGGATCCAAGTGAACCTCATGAGGCTCATCAAGGCCAAGTGTAAGGTCCTGCCCCCAGGTCAGGGCAATCCCCAGTGTCAGTCCTGGCTGGGAGATGACTGAGAGCAGCCCTGTGGAGAAGGACTTGGAGGTGCTGGTGGGGGAAGAAGCCTCAGCACTGTGTGACCACAGCCCAGCAGTGTCCTGGGGGCTGATGCCCAGCAGCAGTTGGGGGGGAGGGGATTCTGCCCCTCTGCTTCACTCTATTGAGACCCCCCTGCAGTGCTGGGTCCACAGCAGTGATCCAAGGGCTGGAAGTCCTCTGCTGTGAGGCCAGGCTGAGAGAGTTCAGCCTGGAGAGGAGAAGGCTCCAGGGAGACCTTAGCCTTCCAAGGGTGCCAGTCAGAAAGCTGGGGACAGACTTTTTAGCAGAGCCTGTTGTGACAGGACAAGGAGTGATGGTTTGGAACTAGAAGAGGGAGATTTGGATTAGAGGGAAGGAAGAAATGTTTTACACCAAGGATGGTGAGACCCTGGCCCAGGTTGCCCAGAGAGGTGGCAGCTGCTCCATCCCTGGAACAATTCCAGGTCAGGTTGCTCAGAGCTGAGAGCAACCTGCTCCAGTTGCAGACATCCCTGCTGACCCTGGGGGGGGTNACCCAAAGCAGGCTGTGATGTGCCCCACAGAGGCACAATCTCTCTGCGATGCTCTTTGCTGGGCACCACAGGTGGACCACAGCACTGGGGCTAAGCAAGGCTGCATTGATCTTTGGTGCACCCTGAAGAAGTGAGCAGCCAGGGGAGCAGGCTGGAGAGCTGGGAAGCTGCAGTGTCTAGTTGCTGTGAGGACACTCACGACTGATTTAATAGCGTGAGACTGGAAGGGAGCTGGTTTATTTTAAGCTCCCTGAGACCAAGTTTGCCTGGCTTAATGCATCCTGACTTTTAGATTGAAGACGTAAATATCTTGAGACTTTGGACAGATTCTTTGGAGGACACAAGGCTTGGAGGAGGAAACCAGACTCAAAAATAATACCTGGAATCGTTTCAGCAGGGTTAGAACTGATCTTACCAGCACCAAGGGAGCAGCCAAAGTATGGCCATCTGCTTCCTCTCCCCCTGCCTGCCCTCTGGGCTGGCTTCAAACCACCCCAGCAGCAGAAAGTGCAGCCAGCAGCCCGTGGAGGAAGGGCAATTCAATAAACCTAACCCCAGAAAAGGAACACTTCACTTGAGCAGAGGAAGCAGTGGTGCCCTGACTCGTGTGGTGGCTTTTGAGGCTCTCCCCCACCTTCCAGCACTGTCACTTAGAGGTTGGTTCTGGCTTTGCCCTGTTGCTGCCACGCAGCTCTCTAGCCCTGTGCTGCCCCAGAGCAGCAGGGGGCTTAGAGACATCCTTTAGCTCGCTGAGCTGAGCACGTTCAGGGGTTGGGATGGACAGCAGGGACTGTGCACCTCCATGTCCTAGCCATATGTGAGGCAGGTGGAGTTCTGGCTCCACTTCTGCCTGCTCTTGACCTGCCAGATCCCCTGCCAGGGGCGTGCCAGGCCAGCCCTGCCCATCCAGACCGGGCACTGGGAGGGGATCACACTTCAGGGTTAGACTGTGCTGCTTCCCTTGCTGCCCCTGAGAACGCTGTCCCACCTCCCATCCTGGCCACCCTTGACTGCTCTGGGCCATGTTTTCTCACTGTGGTTTGGTCACAGAGTCCTTCCCTTGTGTCATTTGGGCACTGCTTAAGGAAGCCTCCACAGAAAGCCTTGACATGATCACCCTGAAGGTGGAGCTGGCCACGGTGGCCACAAAAGGGGACAACTCAAGCAGCAGATACTGAGTGGAGATTCACCTTACCCCAGCTCAAGGGCCACAAAGGGGACAACTCAAGCAGCAGATACTGAGTGGAGATTCACCTTACCCCAGCTCAAGGGCCACAAAGGGGACAACTCAAGCAGCAGATACTGAGTGGAGATTCACCTTACCCCAGCTCAAGGGCTTTGGCAGCCCTGATGGCTCTGCACACAAGGAAGCCACAGGGCAAGAGTGCTCTTGCCAGGATGGTTCTGTGCTTGCAGACTGCTGCTCATACAGCACCAAGGTGGACTTATTGAGGCACCTTTTGGCAATTCCCCACCTGAGCCCATGGAGACCCTGCCCTGCTGCACCCTCCTGCAGACATGAGGTGAGAACAAACCTCCAGGATGGTCTTTTCAGGACCATTCCACAAAGCCATCTGTGTGACCACAGTGGCAGGAGGACCATACTGCAACACAATCTGTTGTCTCAGCACACTCTGAGCCCCCAGCACCTCAGCTGATGGGGATTTTTCTTTTACCATCAGCCAGCTCTGTAAAGCTGCTCTCAGAGGCAGCTCCATCCCTCAGCAGGAGGCTTGAGCAGAGGGGTTGGACTGGATGATCCCCAGAGGTCCATTCCAACACCCAGCATGCTGGGGGTCTGTAATGTGCCCCTCAGCACAGCTAAGCCTGCTGCTCACTTCCAAAACTTCAACCTTTGGTGCATGACCTTGAGGCTATGTCCTTGGTGCAGCTCAGCACCTGTGTGTGTCCCTTCAAAAACCTGAGACCCTGGGCATGCAATGCCACTTGTGGGCAAAATGGGATGGCAGGACCTTTCCTGCCATTGCCCAGGCCTATGGGCAATGAGTGGCATCACAGTGGAGTGGGCATCATGGCCTAGATGGGGGGAGTCCATCCTCTGTCCAGCTTGGGTCATTTGAGCTGAGAAGTCACCAGCAGTGGTCTCTGGGGACAGCAGAGACACCAGGAGCACAAATCTCTGTCTCTCTGCTACCACTCAGCCCTGTCCCAGCCTGGAGAGGGGAAATTGGGTTTGCCTCCTGTAGCCATGCTCAGAGGCACTGGGAGTAGATGGTGTCCCCCCAGCTTGTTCAGCATCAGGAGCCTCAGGAGGTCTGGATGTGCTTTGGGTGTTGGAGCTGTCTACAGCTCTCCACAGGCTTTGTCACTTGGCCAAGCTGAAGTGAAGCTTCTCTGAGACCTTCTCAGGGAAAGAGCTTTCTCTGAAAGCTGCCCCATGCCAGGCTGGGAAGCCCTTTCCCCAGGGGCCTCTCAAAGGAGGCAGCTCAGCTGTGGTGGTGGCAAAGGCAAAGCCACCTGGGTTGGAGTTCATGCTCAGAATCACAGAATGAAGCAGGTTGGAAAAGACCTCTGAGATCATCCAGTCCAACCTATCCCCTAACCCTCCTGATCAACTAACCCATGGCACTGAGTGCCTCAAGCAACCTCCTCTGAAACACCTCCAGGGATGAGCACTGCACCACCTCCCCAGGCAGCTCATTCCAATGCTGTGAAGAACTTCTTCCTAACATCCAGCCTGAACCTGCCCTGGCACAGCTTGAGGCTTGTTCTGCCCCTGGGTGCCTGGCAGCAGAGCCCAACCCCAGCTGGCTACAACCTCCCTTCAGGTAGCTGCAGAGAGCAATGAGGTCTGCCCTGAGCCTCCTCTTGTGCAGGCTGCACACCCCCAGCTCCCTCAGCCTCTCCTCACAGGGCTGTGCTCCAGCATCACCCAGAGCCAGACCCCCAGCACACCTGACCCAGGCAGCCCAGACCAGGGCCCCATAAAGGTGTGAGCTCAGCCACACACCCACCATGCCCACCCAATGCCCACAGCGTGCCCGGGGCCGTGCTGCCTCCTCCTCCTCTGGTGACCGTGGTTGTCGTTCCAGGAGAACCCATACCTGTGCAGCGATGAGTGCGACGCCTCCAACCCGGACCTGGCCCACCCACCCAAGCTGATGTTCGACAGCGAGGACGAAGGTTTGGCCACCTACTGGCAGAGCGTGACGTGGCGCCGCTACCCGGAGCCGCTGCTGGCCAACATCACCCTGTCGTGGAACAAGAGCATCGAGCTGACGGACGACATCGTCATCACCTTCGAGTACGGCCGCCCCACCGTCATGATGCTGGAGAAGTCGCTGGACAACGGCAGGACTTGGCACCCCTACCAGTACTACGCGGACGACTGCATGGAGGCCTTCAGCATGCCCGCGCGGAGGGTGCGGGACCTCTCCACCACCAGTGCCAACAGGGTGCTCTGCACCGAGGAGTACTCGCGCTGGGCGGGCTCCAAGAAGGAGAAGACAGTGCGCTTCGAGGTGCGCGACCGCTTCGCCATCTTCGCGGGGCCCGACCTCAAGAACATGGACAACCTCTACACGCGGCTGGAGAGCGCCAAGGGCCTCAAGGACTTCTTCACCGTCACCGACCTGCGCATGAGGCTGCTGAGGCCAGCCCTGGGGGGCACCTACGTGCAGAGGGAGAACCTCTACAAGTACTTCTACGCCGTCTCCAACATCGAGGTCACCGGCAGGTAACGGCTGCGGTGGGGCTGGGGGCTGAGCGTCACAGAATCATAGAGTCAGAGAATGACGGAATCATAGAATCACAGAATCACAGAATGACAGAATCATGGAATCACAGAATCATAGAATCACAGAATCATAGAATCACAGAATCATAGAATCACAGAATCATAGAATCACAGAATCACAGAATGACAGAATCATAGAATCACAGAATCATGGAATCACAGGATCATAGAATGACAGAATCAATCATAGAATTAATGAATCACAGAATCATAGGATTATAGAATCACCGAATCACAGAATCATGGGATTATAGAATCAAAGAATCACAGAATCAGAACTAATGAATCACAGAATCATGGAATCACAGAATCATAGAATTAATGAATCATAGAACCAGGCAGGGCTGGAAGGGACCCCAAGGAGCATCCAGTCCCAACCCCCTGCCATGGGCAGGGACACCTCACACTAGATCAGGCTGGCCGCAGCCTCATCCAGCCTGGCCTTAAACACCTCCAGGGATGGAACTGTGACCGTCTCCCTGGGCCACCCTTGCCAGGCTCTCACCACCCTCCTGCTGAAGAACTTCCACACCTCCAGTCTGACTCTCCCCATTTCCATCTTTGTTCCATTCCCCCCAGTCCTATCCCTACCTGACAGCCTAAAAAGTCCCTCCCCAGCTTTCTTGTAGTCCCCTTCAGATCCTGCAAGGCCACACTAAGGTCACCTGGGAGCCTTCTCCTCTCCAGCCTGCACAGCCCCAACTGCCTCAGTCTCTCCTCACAGCAGAGCAGCTCCAGCCCTCTGCTCATCCTTGTGGCCCTTCTCTGGACACCTTCCAGCACCTCCATAGCCCTCTTGCAATAGTGGCTCCAGCACTGGATGCAGTAATCCAGGTGGGGTCTCAGCAGTGTGGAGCGGAGGGCAACTGCTCAAGACCTGAGCTGCCAGAGCTGCTGCCCACCCAGGAGGTTGCCAGTGGTCCTCCCTTTCTTGCCCAGGCAAGGCAGCAGCAGTGACAAACCAGCTGTGTCCTTGCAGGGAATGGTTGGGGCACCTCCGAGGTTGTGTTTGAGAGGAGGGCTGGGTCCTCCTGCAGCTGGTGTGGGACATGGCTTGCATGGATGGTTGGGGTCTGAATTCCTCTCTCCAGCCATAGAATCATAGAATGGGTTGGGTTGGAAAGGACCTTAAAGCTCATCCAGTTCCAACCCCCTGCCATGGGCAGGGGACACCTCCCACCAGCACAGGGTGCTCGAGGCATCATCCAACCTGGCCTTGAACATTTCCAGGGAGGGGGCAGCCACAACCTCCCTGGGCAACCTGTTCCAATGTCCACCCACCCTCACTGCAGAGAATTTCTTCCCCATCTGCAGCCTAAGTCTCCCCTCTTCCCTGCAAGCAACACCCTGCACCTGGCTGGGCAAACACAGCCAGCTCTGCCCAGAGCTCCCAGGATCTGGAGAGTGAGGAATGAAGCTTAGCCCAGCAGACTCCAGCTCACCAGCAGTACAGGCAAGGAGTCAGTCCTGCAGCTTTGGGATGAGAGCAAACTGCCCCCTGACAGGTCTGGGGCAGGGGAAGGCAGGAGGGGGTTTGTCTTTCCATTTCTCTCCACGATGCCATGGTTGACAGCAGCAGGAGAAGCCAAGTCAGGTGGAAAGCTGCCGAGATGGCCAATTTCCCACCCAGCCTGCGGGTTCCGGGTGAGAGGGGACAAATCTGCCCAGCACCCCCCCTGCTAGCAGGAATCACCACAGCCACAGAGGAGCCGTTTGTGTGGTTTCCAAAGCTGGGTGCTTCTGAGCCTTGGAAGCAAAACTGTCCTGCAGGTGCCACCAAGGCTGCCTTTGAACAGGCTCCAAGGGTAAGGAAGCTGCAGTGAGGGGTGGGAGGCCCTTTCCTCCCCGGGGCGGGGGAGGGGAGAGTCAGGCAGGAGGCAGCAGTGAGGGCAGCAGCAAGCACAGGGCTTTGGCTTCATTCATGGTGTCTGGGAGGAGCATGCCTGGCTTTCAGCAGGGCTGGCAGCATGTTGGGGTGCCCACCGTTGGAATGGCTCAAGGATGAGCCCCAGGCAGCTCATGGGTGGAGCTGCACCTCTGTGTCCATCTGCGAGCACCCAGGGTTTGGGGCAATGTGCTTCTGGATCAGTATCATGGAATCCCAGAATGGTTTGGGTTGGAAGGGGCCTCAGACATCACCATCAGAGTGTGAGGCATTGCCCATGCCCCTGTAGGGCACCAGGGTTTTGGCAGGCAGCTGGCGGTGCCCGCAGGGTGGTGGGACATACAGCAGCTCATTTCTACCTGATGCTCACAGTCAAGGGAAGAGCAAAATGCTTTGCCCTCAGAGCACACCAGGAGCTTGGGTGGTTTCCCACACTGCAGCCTTAGCTGGCAGGTTCAGAGGTTCCTCTGATCCCCTTGGTCTCTGTGCTGCTGAGGCTCATCCAAGCACACCACATCCTTCATCCCTCTGCTTCCCAGCGGGAAAACCTCTCTGCATAGCCCAGCAGAGCCTTAGGGAGAAGCAGAAACAGAGCCTGGGGAGCAGGGGAAGGAGCTGGCTGCCTCTCCTCACAGGCCAGGTGAACCAGGGCAGTTCAGGAGTTTGCCAGCATCTCCAGAGGGTCTGGTGAAGCCTGAAGGGTCACTGCTGCCTTCCTGGGTGTTGTTTCAATGGGCTGCTCCTTCAGGCTCTCCTTTAACCTGCTCCATCTACAGCTCCTCACCCCACAAACCCAGGTCCTTCTCTCCATTCAGGGCTGAGTTTATTTTTACTCTTTCTTCTTTTGCTCTTTTTTCTCTTCATTGTGTTGTATTTATTGGCTTTTTTTTTTTTTCCCCTTCTTCCATCCTGTCCCTATTGATCTGCAGGGTAACTGGAGATGCTGAGGAGTCAAGACAGGAATAGACAGGAGCGAGCCCTTGCTCTGTGCGCTGTGTGTGTGCCAGGCAGGGTGGGGAGGGCGAGCGGAAAGACTTTTCCCCCGCGGCTCTCGCTCGGCTCTCTGCTGGGCGCAGCAATGAGCTCGGTCAGCTCCTCGGCGATGGGTGAATGAGCTGTGCCCGGCTGCTGGGGGCTGGCAGGCAGCAGGCTGCAAGCTGCCACTTCTCCTTCCATTCCACGCCCGAGTCTCTTTGGAGTAATTTTCTCCCCCTGCTAACGTCGCTCGGCGGCCGCGCTCCATCACGGAGACATTAATGAGCAGTAATTGGAGTTAATGTGCCATGGCCGGGACATGTGGATCCAGTTAGGAGAAATCAGACCGAGCAGGAGTCAATCAATTTTAGGCTGATTATTAAGGTTCCTCTCCCTTGTTCTCCCCTGCCACCAGCACATGCTCTGCCTGCCTGTCTGTCTGTCTGTCCTGCTGGTGGTGAGCGGTCCCTGGAGGGAGGCAGGAGGCAGGCAGGCAGGAGGAGGAGGAGGAGGAGGAGGAGGGAGGCTTGCTCAGCACCAGCAGCTCCCCGCAGCACTGCCTCACCTCGGGCTCTGCTCGGGACAAAGAGGCACCAACGGGATGAGGTTTCCAGTCTTGGGGTGGCAAGGATGCAGCTGAAGAGTTTGGAGGGTTATGAGAAGTGGCTGAGGGAGCTGAGTTCTTCAGTCTGGAGAAGAGGAGGCTGAGAGCAGAGCTCATTGCTCTCTACAGCTCCCTGAGAGGAGGCTGCAGGGAGGTGGGGGTTGGGTTCTGCTCCCTAGCATCAGGTGATAAAAGGAGGGGAATTGGCCTGGAATTGTGCCAGGTTGGAGATGAGGGAAAACGTCTTTGCTGCAAGAGTGCTCAAGGGTTGGCACAGGCTGCCCAGGGAGGTGGTGGAGTCCACCTGGAGGTGTTTAAGAAACCTGTGGCCATGGCACTTGGGGACAGAGTTTAGTGGCCATGGTGGTGCTGGGTTGAGTCAGACTGGATGATCTCAGAGAGCTTTTCCAACCAAATCAATTCTATGTTTCTACAATTTCCTCTCTTCACCTGTTGCCTCTCAGGGCATTTCCTTGGCTTCCCTCCTGCTCACACAAAAGAACTGAAGGCAAAAGCCCTCAGGGCTCCTCTGCTTTGCCCTTGTGTGGTCCTTGGTGTTGCCCATGGATGCTCCCCAGGAGGCTTTGCCCTCTGCATGACGTGGAGCAGAGAATTTGTGGTAGCAGAGCAGAATTAATTCACTCAGCCCCTTCTTCCACCACCAGAGGCAGGATCAGGCACTTGAGACCTGAAGGATCAAGGCCATCCCCTAAAGCACCAGTAAATCCAGCTGCTCAGTCATCAGTGGAACCCACATGCAGGAGACTCATTTTGCTGCCTTCTTGGTGGTCTCAGGATGTGGTGATGCTGTTAAGGATGAAGCAATTCCTTGCCAGCTTGATGGCTGCCTCCTCCTGTCCTCCAGGCCAGAGTGATGCCAGCAGCTCGATGTGCTTCACCTCTGGTTGCAGCCCAGCTTGGACTGTGAGTGCCAGCACAAAGTGCATCCTGGCTGCCTTCAGGCTGCTTTGGCCCTCTTGGACATTCCTCCTTCTGACTCAGCTCGATGAAGCTTTTGGAGAGCCTCCAACTGTAGACGTTTGCAATCCTGACTTCTCTGACCAAGCTGTCTCTAGAAGGCAGGGAAGGAGAATGTTTGATCCATGAAGCCTCTTGTTGAGGGGCATAGATTTGGTGTCAAGATCACTGCTCCCATCAAGTGTTCCCTGGGGATCAGGGTGGGACCTGCTGGCTGCTGGAGGGGGAACCTGGGGTAAGTGACCTGTGAGGGCACAGCCTCAGTGCTGGAGCATCACCTCCAAACCAGCCACGGGCTCACCCAAACACCCCTTAGGAACTAGCCCAAAGCTGCTGCACCCCACAGGCAGCTCCTGCCTCTGCTCAGCAGCTTAGAGAAGCCCATGAAAAGCAGGATAAGCGCTGCCTGTGCCTTGTCCTGCAGCTCCTGGCAGCCAGACTTTGGGTCCCAGGAGGTAAGAGCATCCTGGTGTCAAGGTCAGCCAAGTCTGCGCCAGCGCTGCGCTGCTCGGCCTGTCCTCGCCTCCGTGCTGGGCAGCCCCGCAGAAGCTGGAAGGCTGAAGCTCCCTGGCATCCCTCCAGGCTGGAATTAGCTCCAGTTCAGGCAAAAAAAAAAAAAAAAAAAAGAGATCTTGCTCTTGGGCAGAGAGTTAACTGAAGCCCCAGCAACTGCTTGCTTGGCTCTGCCTGAGCCTCCTCAAGGTGTTTGGAACTTCTCTTGTCTGAAGAAAGGCTGAGGGAGCTGAGGCTGTTCAGGTGGAGAAGAGGAGGCTGAGGGAGTCTTATTCATGCTGGCAAATATCCAAGGGGTGGGTGTCAGGAAGATGGGGCCAGACTCTTCTCAAGACAGGACAAGAGCTAATGGGCATCACCTTGAGCACAGGAAGTTGCCTCTAAACACAAGAAGAAACTTCTTTCCTCTGAGGGTGGCAGAGCACTGGAGCAGGCTGCTGAGTGGTGGTGGAGTCTCTGTCTCTGGAGACTTTCAAGGCCCACCTGGATGTGTTCATTCATTTCCCTTCCCATCTGCCATTCTTCTTCCTCCTCCCAGCCCCAACTCTCTCTGTTGCTTCCTCCTTCCCCTGTTGAGATCCTCTTCCTCTACAACACAGGCAGCTCTCTGGAGCCCTCTCCTCTTGGTGGCCCTACCTCTGCCATCACTGCTCCTTGGAGACCTTCAAAACCCATCCGGACACCATCAGCCTGGGCAACCTGCTCTAGGTGACCCTGCTTTAGCAGTGGGCTTGGACTCAGTGATCCCCAGAGGTCCCTTCCAACCCCTACCACCCTGCCACTCACTCCCACTGCAGCAAGATGGAGGAGAAATGATGTTGGGTGGGAGGGAGTTAGCAAGAAACCTTGAGAGCTCCTCCTTCCCCCAGCCCCTCCTGACACTTTGTCAATAGCTGCAGACAGATGCCCAAGGTCCTATTACCTGCTCCTGGCTTTGCTTTCTGGAGGTTTTTATTTCCCCTCCCATTCTGTTGCTGAGCTGCGTCCGGCCCCGGGCGGCTAATAGGATTTCATCGATAGCCCAAGAAGGTGATGTATGTTAAAGCACTTAATATAAAGAGACTTCTACAGCAGCCCAAATTCAATTTGGCCAATGAACTCAATTGCAGGCATTATTGCATTCCAGGAGAAAGACCAAGAGCATTTATACACATTACTCTGCAAATATTGATGTTTGCCTACCTGGGCGACGTCCTCTTCACCCTTCCTGCCTTCTGCTGCCTGACCCCCTGGTGGGGAGGTTTGGGTCTGTGTTTGCTCTGGAAGACAGCTCTGAATGTAAATAACTTCCCACCAGGCAGCAGGATCCTGACAGCTGGGGAGTGTCAACTGATTTCAGACAAATAGCCTCTGGAACGGGAGCAGCCAGCCAAGGGCTCTCCACTTCAGCATCCTGGAAACTGGCTCCTGCCTGCAACCCCAAAGCTCAAACCATGGCTGAGGGCAGTGAGGGTGGTTCCTCCTCACCAGAACTCATCCAGCCCTACCCCAGGACCAACAGTGAAAACCTGCAAGATTCTAAAGACCTGGAGATGTGGTGCTGAGGGACATGGTTTAGTGGTGACCTGGCAGCACTGGGTTAAGAGTTGGACTCGATGGTTCCAAAGGTCTCTTCCAACTGCAACGAATATCCTGACCTGGATCAGCAATAGTGTGGCCAGCACAAGCAGGGAAGTGCTTGCACTGGCACTGGGGAGGCCACACATTGAACACTGGCTCAGGTTTGGGCCCCTCCTTCCAAGAAGGAAGTTGAGGGGATGGAGCATGTCCAGAGAAGGGCAACAAAGCTGGTGGAGGGGCTGAGGAACAGAGCTGGGGAGGAGCAGCTGAGGGAGCTACTGGAGGTGTTTGGTCTGGAGAAGAAGAGGCAGAGAGGAGACCTCATTGCTCTCTACAGCTCCCTAAAAGGAGGTTGCAGTGAGGTGGGGTTGGGCTCTGGTCCCTGGCACCAGGTGATAGGAGGAGAGGAAATGGCCTGAAATTGTGCCAGGGGAGGGTTAGGTTGGAGATGAGGAAAAATGTCTTTGCTACAAGAGTGGTCAGGGGTTGGCACAGGCTGCCCAGGGAGGTGATGGAGTCCCCAGCCCTGGAGGTGTGCAAGAAACCTGTGGCCATGGCTCTTGGGGCCATGGTTCAGTGGCCACGGTGGGGCTGGGCTGCTGGTTGGACTCTTAGAGGTCTTTTCCAACCAAAACATTTCTATCATTCTCTCTGACCATGAAACCCCACTCACATCAGGTCCCTCTGACCTGACCCAAGGTTTTTTCCATTTGTTCAGCTCTGCCAAATGCAGCCAAACCCCAAAGCCTCCCTCCCTGATTCAAGCAGAAAGAAATAGGGAGCTAAAATGCTTTTTCCTTCCCCTTCAGCCCCTGGCCAAGAGGCTCAGCTACACTCCCAGCCCTGCTCTGGGGATGAATGAGTTGCCATCACCTCCTTCATCCCTGCTTTGGTCACTGGCAGCAGCAAACCTCTGCCAGAGTGATCTCCCAGCAAGGCAAACCCTAATATAGCTTCTCTCCACGAGAGGATGGTGCTTCCTCCACGGCCCAGCCACCAGCAGCTATTTTTACCTGCTTCCGCACGCACAGATGGGCCAGAAACAGTCCAAGCTCAGCACCCCTTCTGCTGTGCCCAAAAGGTTTGCTCCCTGCTTTTGCTGAGCTGCCAAAACAGTTGCAAAGGAGCAGGTAAAACCTGGGGAAGTCACGGCCAGGCAGCTGCGAGCCAGAGCTGGAGGTGACAATGGAGAGCTGGGGAAGAATTATTCCTGCTTCCCTGAGAGCTGAGAGCAGTTGAAACATCCTTGGGGATGGAGAGGAAAGAGCTCCCTTCAAACACATGGTCCCACGAGACTCATTAAAGGCTCATCAATTACACTGAGAGCAAACAATTCAGGGGAAGCTATCAGAAGGCTTCCTTTGGAGGGCAATCATTAGCAGCTCGCTGCTGCCTATGCCCAACACCAGCTCCTGCCAGCAGGAAGGGAGCAGGGAGGGTGGCAAAGCCAAGCTGGTGCAGGGGGAAGGCAGGAGAGTGGTGGCTCAGGAGCCAGCAGGAGGGGACCAGGTCTGCACAGCATCCCTGGAGACATGCAGATGTGCAGTAGCGTCCTCATGGTGAGCAAAGGGTGGAGATGAGAGCACTGCTTGGGCTGGAAGGAGACTTGGAAAGGAGGTGGAGGCTCGCTGAGGGCTGCCCCACGTCCTCAGCCAGGCTTTTTTAAGAGCTTGGGGCAGGACCAGTCCATGGTGGGAATGGGTGAGAGGTGCACAGAGACAAAGCAGCAATCCAGCAAGTGCCTCCTCCAGCCCTACCCAGCACAGCACCAGGGGCATGGCACCAGGCCTGAGTTGGGGGTGCCAGCACCCCAAGGCTGGCTCAGCACCAGGGGGCTGAAGAGATGCTCTTTGCCT
Source organism: Ramphastos sulfuratus (assembly GCA_013399055.1). Taxonomy (NCBI): domain Eukaryota; kingdom Metazoa; phylum Chordata; class Aves; order Piciformes; family Ramphastidae; genus Ramphastos; species Ramphastos sulfuratus. Next base: position 166,033 of record WBNM01043341.1, on the reverse strand, counting down.
TTCTCTGCTACCACAAGTGGGGCTGTGAACAAGAGGTGGAAAACCACACAAAGATCCTTGGAAGGAAAGCAAATGCCTGGGGTGGCTTTTTCTCATGACTTCAGATGTCATCACCAGTGGAAGCTGAAGGACAGGGGCTGCTCTCCCACTCCCAGCTCAGTTCCTGCCCAATTCCATCCCATCCCTAAGCCTGGGCATCTCCTTACCTCACACACAGGCTTGGCACCAGACACCTCCCCAGCCGCTCGCTGCTGTGACCTCCAGGATGCTGACTTGGAGAAACAGTTGGAAAAAGCTGCTCTTTATGGCTGGAAAAGAAGAATAAAGAGAAGGACACTTTGCTGCAAACTTCCCTTGGCACTCCCAGCTCTGTGGTGTTCCCTGGTGCAGGTGTTGGCAGCACAGACCAAGCTGCAGCACTTGAGGGCAGGCAGCAGCCCAACAACCTGCACTGAAATCAGTTCCAACAGAAGCCCAAGGTGTAAAGGGTCACACTTCATAGAATGATTTAGGTTGGAAGGGACCTCACAGCTCATCCAGTTCCAACTTCCAAACCCCCATAGGCAGGGACACCTCCCACTAGCACAGGTTGCTCAGGGTTTCATCCAACCTGGCCTGGAACACCTCCAGGAAGGGAGCATCCACAGCTTCCCTGGGCAACCTGTGCCAGTGTCTCACCACCCTCACTGTAAAGAACTTCTTCCTAACTTCCCCACTTGGGGCCACACATTGCTCCAGCCACTCTTGCTGGGAACAGTGTGAGGCATTTTCTGTTGATGCAAAACGCAGTTCTGTGACCTTCCAACAGCCCAGAGCAGGACTGGAGCATCCCCAACCCATGGAGGGTCCTGTAGCTGCTCTGCTCTGGGCTGTGCCTCACCATGGCTTCATCCAAGGTGGGCTCTGCAGGCTCCCCATGAAGCAGCACTGTCACCACTAGCCTTGACCTGAGAGCTAGAGAGAAGGAACACTCCCAGTTCTTCAGAGCTCCTCCAGAGCCAAAGAGAGCATATTGCAAGCAGCACTCTGCTGGAGCAGCCCCGAGGCTGGAGCGGGGCCACGGCTGCCTTCCGCAGGACGCGGCGCAGGTGGCTGCCCCACTGCTGCTCTTTAAGCCTCACTGCTAAGTAGCTCCTAACCTTTCCCTTCATCCTCTCCCTCCTGCCATGGCTGCCCGCCTGAGGAAGATGAGCAGAGGCAACAGGACCAGCAGCTCCCACCCAGGGGACTGGGCTAATGTCATTTGCTCCATCTCCACCAGCTGGATCTTGGCTGGGGAAGGAGGAGGCTTTGCACAGACAGGGAACACACATCCTTGGGCTGCAGACCCAGAGGAGGAAGAGGAGGAGTGAAAAGGGGAAAAAAAAAAAAAAGGAAAGTGAACCACAAAAAACAAAGCAAAACAAAACAAGAAAAAAAGAGAGAGAAAAGAAAAATAGAAGAGAAAAAAAGGGAAAATGTAGGGAGGGAAAAGAGGAAAAGGAGGAACAGGAAGATAGGAAAATGAAGATGAACAGGAAAAAGAGGAAAAAAGAAGAGGAAGAGGAAAAGGAAAAAGGAAAGGAGAAGGAAGAGGAAGAAAAGGAGGAGGAAGAGGAGGCAGATAAGCCTGAAGAAGGGGTTAAAGCTGAGCTGTGAATGGGGGCAGGGGGCTGGATGCAAAACCCTTCCCAGGGAACTGTGGCGGGTGGGTGGCTGTTGGCTATTAAATAATGCAGCCTGATTGATTGGGCTGGGGATGCTGTGCCCAGGGTCAGCCTGCTGGGGTTACACTTCTCTGCTTGGACTGATGATCCTCAAAGGTCAGATCCAGAAAGCAATTCCCTGCTGAAGTTGATCCTTTGGAGAACAGAACTTCTGTACAGTGGCAAAAGGCTGAGCAATGAAAGAGGAGTCAGGCTTGGGCAGGGGCACCAGCTACAGAGCCACAGATTGCATTGGGCTGGAAAGGACCTTCCAAGGTCATCTTGTCCATCCCCCTTGCAGGCAGCAGGGACACCTCCAACTAGAGCATGTTGCTCAGGGCCACAGCAAGTTTCACCTTCAATGTCTCCAGGGATGAGGCCTCAACCACATCTCTGGGAAAGCAATTCCAATGCCAACCTATTCCTATTCCTATTCCTATTCCTATTCCTATTCCTATTCCTATTCCTATTCCCTATTTCATGTCCCTGCTCCTCTGGGACTCTCAAACTCCTCCTCAGCAGGATTTTAAGGCTGTGTCCTGGAGCTGGCTCCCTCCCCAGCCTGGAAGGAGTAGAGCTGCAGCTCCTAGAAGCTGTTGCTCTCCTTCAGGCTGAGCCCCGAGTGGCAGCAGCGAGGCTTTGACCTGCTTTAACCCTCTTCTCTTGCTGGCTTTCCTCTGCCTGCTTGTTTTGAAGTGAGAGAAGGAGGCCAGGCTGTGTGGACGCTGAATAATTCAGAGTCCAGCTCCAGCGCCCCGCGGCTGGGCATCTCCTCTGCCAAAGGGCTCAGCCAGCTCCGCCAAAACCCTTCCCCATCAGAGGCAGGGAGGGCATAGACTGGCTCAGCATCGCTGCTGTGTGGGGACCAGGCAGAGCTGCTCCCTTCCCTGGGCACTGGGATGCAGAGCTGGGTCCCGGGGCGGCGGCGCTGGGAGCTGCTGCTGCTCTCAGCCGTGACGCAGCATCTCAGCTCTCGCTGACACAGGTTCAAATGGAGCATGCTGAGCCTGTCTGCCTCTGCTCCACCGACCACGTTTGCCTCCTTTCTCCCTCCTGGAGACTGCAAAATTCCCTCCTCTGCTTGGGCAGAGCCAGGGCAGGGTTGGGAGGTGGGGAGAGGAATTGTTCATCCAGCTTATGCTCAGCCTCCAAGCAGGGTTTGCTGGAATTAAGGACAAGGAGGAGGAGGAGGGGAGAAAAAAATAAATCATAGGTGAGGTCAGCTCAGGCAGCCATGTGCGAGAAGCACAGCAAAGGTGGCCTCAGCAGGTCAGGCAGGCAGCTGGGGAAGCATCTCTGGGGGCTCCCGTGGGGAAAGTCACCAGGAACTGGCTGCACCAGCATCTGGGAGGGACCAACTTGCAGCTCCCAGCCTGATCCAGGCTGTTTGTGCCAGTGCAGACAGAGCACAAGAAGCTGCAGGTCTGTTTGTTTGTGCCCCTCAGCTCTGCATCTCTTGTGCAAGCAGCCCTGTGAGGGCCACAAGGATGATCAGAGGACTGGAGCACATCTCTGGTGAGGACAGGCTGAGAGAGTTCAACCTGGCGAAGACACGGCTCTGAGGAGCCCTTACAGCAGCCTCCTGGGATGTGAAGTGAGCTAGAGGAGACCTCTAGAGGGACTGTTTATAAGGGCCCGTGGTGACAGGACAAGGAGCAGTGGTTTGGAAGCAGAGCAGAGGAGAGTGAGATTGGGCATGAGGAGGTTCTGTACTATGAGGGTGGTGAGACACTGGAGCAGCTTGGCCAGAGAAGCTGTGGGCACCTCATCACTGGGGAGTGTTTGAGGCCAGACTGGATGAGACTGAGCAACCTGGGCTAGTGGGAGGTGTCCCTGCCCATGGCAGGGGGTCAGAAGTAGAAAGGCTCCTTCCAACCCAAGCCATTCTGTGATTCTATAGATCTGAGTGCAGCCTGGTCAGAACCTGCTTACATAGGGCACAGCCACTACTGGTTCCTGATGGTTCTGCTTCTGAGAGCAGAAATCATCACAGAGAGCAGTGAAAGCACAGAGAGCTGTGCTCAGGATCTGCTGTCTGGGATGAAATAAGAAGGTTTGCTCCCCAAAGTCTCTGTCTGGTGGCCCAAGAGTCACCAGAGCCAGGTGTGAGTGATGGGCTCAGCCTCTATGCTCTGCACCAGCCACCTCCAGAGCCTGAGCAAGAGGAATTATTGTGCACAGAGCTAATTATTCCCTGCGTGCTGCACTGCAGCTCATTAAAAGTTTGTTAATGTTTGCAGATTGCTGAGTCGTGCTTTTTGCTGTTGCCTCCTCTGACGAGGTGGGGATGAAAAGGCAGCTTCTGCTGGTGGCTTGCTCTGGCTCACTGTGGTGGCAGCAGGCTGGGGCTGTGCGTGGGGAAAAGGCTTTGTGCTGAGCAGCTTTGAACCGTGGGAGGAGACTCTCCTGACTTCAGCTGCGTGGGGGCCAAGGGGCTGACTCCCACCACTGCTAGCCACACTCCTCCTCCTAGAGCCCCAGACTGTCCTCTCTGCCACCAGGGAAATGCCTCCCTCTGAGCTGCCACTCAGGATCCTGAGGCTCCTTCCTGGAGTCTCAGCTGGAGAGGTTGACTTAGCATGAAGGGGTCTGTGCTCCTGCAGGCAGCTGCTGGGAGCAAAGCAGCTCTCATCTTGGAGCAGAGACTGCAGATCATAGAATCACAGAATGGGAATGTTGGAAGGGACCTCAAGGATCATCCAGTTCCAACCCCCTGCCATAGGCAGGGACACCTCCCACTAGCACAGGTCACTCAGGGCCTCATCCAACCTGGCCTTGAACACCTCCAGGGAGGGAACAGCCACAACCTCCCTGGGCAGCCTGTGCCAGTGCCTCACCACCCTCACTGTAAAGAACTTCCTCCTAACATCCAGTCTAAATCTTCCCTCTGCCAGTTTAAACCCATTGCCCCTTGTCCTGGCATTGGCTGAGGATGTGGACATCATTCCCCCTCCCTGAGGCTGTTTGAGACCAGGCTGGGCAAGGCCTTAGTCAACCTTGTCTAATGGAAGGTGTCCTTGCCCAGGGCAGGGGTTTGGAACTAGTTGATCTTTAAGGCCCCTTCCAACCCAACCCATCCTACGATTCTATGATCATAACCCCAACTCCTCCAGAATCTGGGGGAAAGAGCTGAGTGGGTTGGAAACCTCTTGCAGAAGGAGGAGGAAAGGGAGAACCCAGGCAGCCTCACCTCTTTGCTCACAGGCAGCACCTCGGGTGAGGAACAGCAGCAGCTGACAGCTCTTCTCCTGTCCTCCTCTTGCAGGTGCAAGTGCAACCTCCACGCCAACCTGTGCAGCTTCCGAGAGGGCAGCCTGCAGTGCGAGTGTGAGCACAACACCACGGGGCAGGACTGCGGCAAGTGCAAGAAGAACTTCCGCTCCCGGTCCTGGCGGGCAGGCTCCTACCTGCCCCTCCCCAACGGCTCCCCCAACGCATGTAAGTAGCCTGCAGCCAGCTGGCCCTGGCCCTGCTCCCAGCTCGGGCTGCACAGCACCCACCCATGGGACTGGATCTCATCCTGCCCTTCCCCGCCTCGAACCGGGGCAGGATGCTCAGCGCCTGTGAGAGGATCACGGAGTTGTTTCAGCTGGAGAAGCCCTTTGAGGTCATCCAGCCCAGCCCCTCTCTGACTCTGCCAAGGCTGCTGCTAAAATGTGTCCCTCAGCACCACATCTCTGCATCTTTTAAACCCCTCCAGGGGTGGGGATTCAGCCACCTCCCTGGGCAGCCTGTGCCAGGCTTTGAGAACCCTTTTGGTGAAGAAGTTTCTTCTCATGCCCAACCTAAACCTCCCCTGGTGCAGCTTGAGGCCATTCCCTATTGTCCCTTGTTACCCTGAACAAAAGACCAACCCTCACCTGCCTCCAGCCTCCTTTCAGGAAGCTGTAGGGAGCCAGAAGGTTTCCCCTCAACTTCCTTTTCTCCAGACCCCAGCTCCCTCAGCTGCTCCTCCCCAGCCCTGTTCTCCAGACCCTTTGCCAGCTTCATTGCCCTTCTCTGGAAGTACCTCAGCCCCTTAATATCCTTCTTGGAGTGAGGGCCCCAAAAGTGAACTCAGTATTAACAGTGTGGCCTCACCTTGTGCTGAGTCCAGGAGGACAATCCCTGCCCTGCTCCTGCTGGCCACACCATTGCTGATCCAGGCCAAGATGCTGTTGGCCCTCTTGGCCCCCTGGGCACAGCCTGACTCATCTTCAGCTGCTATGATCAACACCTCCAGATCTTTCTCTGCTGGGCACCTGTCCTGTCACTCTGCCCCAAGCCTGGAACATTCATGGAGTTGTTGTAGCTATGTTTTGGTACACAGAGAGGTGAGAAGGGTTTTGGGTGGGCCCAGAAGTGATTTGTTGGCTGCTGGTAGATGACCCCAAACAGTGGCCAGGAATAGGAAGAATGACCTTGGGCTGAGTTCTGTGGCCCTATGGCAGTGCAAAGTGCTGCCCTGTGAAGAAGACATCCTTTAGCCACAGCAGAGCACAGGTGCAGGGGCTCGGGGCTGGCACTGCTGAGCAGCAGGAGTGCAGGTTGCTTTCTGGATGGCTTTTCTGGATCCCGTTCTGGGGACGTCAGCGCTGCAGGCTTCGCCTTCCATCTGCACAGCTCCGCCCTCATCCAACTGACTGCTGGAGCAAGCCACCGACAGAAGCAGAGGGGTGCAGGAGAGATGAAGGATGCCTACTCACCACCCTTCCAGCAGGGGACCTGGGGCAGGGACCATCCCAGATGGGCCAGTTGCTCCTGGCTTTCTGGCCAGTCCACGGCCACAGCCTCGTTTCACCGGCACTGAGCCGCTCCGGCAGCAGCCGCTTGGAGCATCACCTAAGAGAAGCTTTTTCTCTCCCTACCCCCCCCAAATTTTTTTTTTTTTGAAAGATTTATGTGCTTTAGGATGATCAAAGCTGAAACTCGGTCTCCCAAGGCCGTGATGGGAATGTTTTGTGTGTGCCAGGGCTGGGAGACGAGCAGGTTCTTTGAAAGGCAACGAGCTTGTCAGCTCCCACCAAGCGGCTGCATCGCTTCAAAGGAGCCTAGGAGAGTCTCTGGTGCTGACAGGCACAGACATGCTGTTCTCTCCCTGTCCCTCCTCTCCACTCCTCGTGTCTCTTCCTATTTCTCTTTCTCCTCTGCTCTTTCTTCTCCCATTCATCTCCCTTCCCATCTGCCAGTCTTCTTCCTCCTCCCAGCCCCAACTCTCTCTCTGTTGCTTCCTCCTTCCTCCACCAAGATCCTCTTGCTCTACAACAGAGGCAGTGCTCTGAAGCCCTCTCTCTCCTTTTGGTGGTTGTACCTCTGCCATCACTGCTCCTTGGAGACATTCAAAACCCACCTGGACGTTGTGATCCTGGAGAATCTGCTCTAGGTAGCCCTGCTTTAACAGAAGAGTTGCATCAGATGATCTCCAGAGGTCTCTTCCAAGCCCTACTGCTCTGTGATTCTGCAGTCCTGTGCTTTCAGCTGACACTTGTCACAGTTACAGTAGAGAGGACCATGGCTATGAGTCTCCTGGGTGCTGAAAGCCAGGACCTGGTCCTTGGATGGCCTTCAGCTGGTTGGTTTTGAAGCCAGTGGCTCTGCAGTGAGTGTGGCAGTGGGAACAACCCTTCTTGCCCACTGAGAGCTGCTCCAGGGGCCACAACCTGGCTCAGACCCTGCGCTGGGTACTTAGCCCAGTGAAGCTCAGCAGATCTGCACATCTTTGCTGGGCTTTAAGGGTAGGCCAAGGAAATGGTTAGCAGGAAAGCCCACCAGCAAGTTCTTCCCCAGGGGAAAGGCTTGAGATGCCAGGGCCCCAGACAGCACTTTCTGGCCACCTCTGTGGTTTGACAACAGCAGCTCTCACGATGTGGCAGCAAACGGATGCTGACCGAGCTGCTAACTGCTGTTGGGTCCCCACTTTGTGTGGCTTGTTTGATCTTCTGCTGGTGCCAGAGCTGGTGGTGTCCTGCTCCCAGTGACTCTGCTTCTCTTGCTTTCTTCACAGGTGCAGCTGCAGGCTCAGCCTTTGGCAGTAAGTAAAAACCAAACCCAACTGTTGGCTTTTCACACCCCACACCCCGGTGCATGATCCTTGTGGATGTCAGTAAGGAGAGACAAAGCAATGCTTCTTTTCTCCCCATTATCATTTCCCACCCCATAACTCTTCCCTAATTGTGCCTCATTTTCTGCCCTGTCACAGAGCCTTATCTTTTCTCCCTTTGACTTCAGCAGCCTCATTTTGCAGCCTCCTCTGGCATGGTTTCCCCCCATGAGGTTCGTTAGGACGGCAGCCGGAAAGGAAGTAAAAAAAGACTCTTCAAACCCAGCAGCACTCCCTGTGAACCTCCTCCCCCCCCTCCCAGGCCTGCAGAATCCTACTCTGAGAAGGAGCTGGGTTTGAATTATTTGGTGTAGCATCCAGCCTGGGGTCACCTTGGGCTATGGATAAGGAAAAAAACCCAAGCGGGGAGAGTGTGTAGCTGCGTGTGCATGTGTGGAGCTACACAAGCACAGCTCTGTGAAGACAGCAGAGCTCAGCAGGGAGTTTTCTGCTGCAAGATTGATGGTGTGGTAGGATTCCTTATTTAACAAAGCTGGAGGTAGTTTGATATCAAAGAGCTTTGAGTTTTGGGTAAGCAGAGGCTGGGGTTTGAATGTTATGGCTTGGAATTACCCTCCAGAAGAAACAAATTGGTGAGCAGGATGATGAATGAGTTCTTTGGTTTGCAGGCAAAGAAGTGGAGGAGAAGTAGAATCATGGAGTGGTTTACAGGCTGGAAGGGACCCCAGAGATCATCTGCTCCTACCTCCCTGCTGTGGGCAGGGACACCTCTCAGCTAGACTTGGTTGCTTGAGGTCTCATCCAGCTTGGCCTAGAACACCCCCAGGGAGGGTGGAAATAGGTGGGGAGAAGTGCAGTGAGGGGGGAAAAAAAGCACCCAGGTGAGAGGTGGAGAGGTCAGGGACTGTGTTTGGTTTGGGGCTGTTGAAGAGGGGCAGGGACCTGCTGGAGAGGGTCCAAGGGAGGGCCACAAGGATGATGAGGGGACTGGAGCATTGCCTGCTGAGGAGAGGCTGAGGGACCTGGGGCTGCTTAGTCTGGGGAGAGGAAGACTGAGAGGGGATTGAATCAATGTTTATAACTGTCTGAGGGCTGGGGGTCAGGAGGGGGGGGACAGGCTCTGCTCACTGCTGCCTGGGATAGGACAAGGAGCAATGGATGGAAGCTGCAGCACAGGAGGTTCCAGCTCAGCACCAGGGGCAACTTCTTGCCTGGAAGGGTCCCAGAGCCCTGGCACAGGCTGCCCAGAGAGGCTGTGGAGTCTCCTCCTCTGGAGCCTTTCCAGGCCTGTCTGGATGTGTTCTGTGTGCCCTGAGCTGGATTGTCTGGTCCTGCTCTGGCAGGGGGATTGGACTGGATGAGCTCTTTGGGTCCCTTTCAAACCCTGACCCCCTGTGAGCCTGAGCTTCCCCAGGACCACGCCCTGGCACTTGAAGCAGTGAAATGCAAATGGTTAAACACTTTCAGCTAGAAATGAAACCCCTCCCTTCAGAAATTCACAACTGAAATAATGAAATGCTTTTAAAGTCCAACAGATTCTTTGCTTTTCTGGTCAAAACCATGTTGATAACTTCTATTTTTTTTTTCTTCTCCCCCCTCCCCCTTGGCAGAGCTTAAGCATCCTCGGTGCTGCTTTTGTTTGGCTGGAAACTCTTCCCCATCAGAAATTCCTGCTGGGGGCTGGGAGCCATGTACAAGAGGTGGACAGGAGGGATTTGTGTCCTAGGCCAGTTAAGGAGAGATTATTTATCCTGCACAGGAGCCTAGAAGTGACCTAAATTAAGTATTTAAACTAGCTCAGGGCTATTATGAAATTAAGCAACCATAAGCTGCACCAAGCAGTGGGACAAACAAGGACAGGAGGGCAGCAGGTGGAAGTTAAGCAGGAATTGGTGTCCCTGGGGTTATTTTAGCTCAGGCTGTGGTGCTGGTGAGGGTAAGGTGATGTGGTGGGCACCACACTCAGCTCCTTGGGGGCTTCCTGGGGCTCAAGGTCAGGTTGGATGATGAAGTTTTTCCTCTCCAAGCTGATGCTGAACATCTCCAGGGAGGAGGATGTCCACAACCTCCTCCCCGGGGGGTGTTCAATACCAGCTTGGATGAGGCCTTGAGCAACCTGGACATGACCTCTGAGGGCTTTTCCAACCCATTCTATGGATCTGGTGGCAAGAAACCCAGGCCCCTGGGGGTGGGTTTGATGGTGCTGAGTGGTTTGCTGCCCGTGGGGTGGCAGAAGAGACCTGCTGCTGTGTGTGGAGCTGGGGTCAGGCAGGGCTGTGCCAGTGGGCACACAGGCATCGGGCGGTGCACGTCCAGCTCCTTCACCACCCCCTCCCTCACTCTTCACCCCCATCTCTGCTTTCATTTCCCCTTCTCACCCTAATTGGCAATTAATTTCTGACGGAGCTGTAAGTCCTTAAGCCAATATCTGCCCCTGCAGCCTAAGCTGATCCAGCCCCCAGCCCTGCACACACACACAGAGCGTCACGGAGCCACCACAGCCCTAAGCCCCTGGCTGCCCCACTTGTCACTGTGCCCAGAAATCGGTCACCAGTTCAGCCCCAGCAGCCTCAGTGCTGTGCAAGCTGGCAAGGAAACCTTCCAGCCCCCTCCTCCACCCCCCATCCCCCCCAGTAAGTGCCTCCCACCTCTTGTCTTTGCTTGCCAGCGTTCGAAAGGCCGCAGAGGGTCAGCACCTCCAAAACCACCACTGCAAAAACCACCACAACCACCACCACCACCACCACCACCACCACCAGCACCCCCGTACCTGCCACCAGCAGCCCCCAGCCAGGTGGGTGCCATGCTCCCTGCCACGCTCAGAGGCACAGGGCTCTGTGGGCAGGCTCCTCCTTTCCTGCTGCTTCCCATCCTGGCTCCTCCGACCTCGGTGCCTTTGGTTATCTGCTCTGTAGGGTGATAAAGGGACATGGATAAAAATCAGCCTCTGCTCACCCAGCCCCTGGGCAGTCCTGCTTTGCTCTTCCCTCTTCAGTCCAAGGGCACTCTGACATCTGTACCAAGAGCTAGGAGCAAGGGTTCTGGTCCCCGGGAGCAGGGAGCCAGCCACGAGGGGTCTGCCTCAAAACCGAGAGCCAACCGTGCCAGGGGCTGGCTGACCTGGCCCTGCTGGCACTGTGATCACCAGGGCAGCAAGGAGGGGAGCCAGGACCTGTCCCTCTCACTTTGGTGGGGGTTAGAAAGAAAAGGTTTTCAGAACCCATCTCTGCTAGAGCCTCTTGGCAACCTTGTCCTGCTCAGGGCTGGCACAAGAGGGAGGGGGGAGCTGTACCTGTCCTGCTGCAGCCCTGACCCCCGCAGGAGACTCCAGAGCAGGCAGGAGACTTGTCCCTGCTGGGGGCTGCTCCAGGGCAGCATGAGGAGGGCTGGGGGCTGCTCCCAGAGCAGGATGAGGAAGACTGGGGGCTGCTCCCAGGGCAGCATGAGGAAGGCTGGGGGCTGCTCCCAGAGCAGGATGAGGAAGGCTGGGGGCTGCTCCCAGAGCAGGATGAGGAAGGCTGGGGGCTGCTCCCAGAGCAGGATGAGGAAGGCTGGGGGCTGCTCTGCCCCATCAGCCTCTCACTTGGACTTTCCCAGGGAGAGCAGCTGCCTCGGCAGACAAGCTGCCACCTCCTGCCACTTGCCACCAGACTCAGAGCTTAGCCCACCCCAGGGCTGTGCTGTGGGCTGAAGGCAGGAGCTGGCTCTGCCCTTGGCAGCTCTTCCAGCCCTGCACAAGTCCCTGTGGCCAGGCTCAAGGTTGTAACTCAGGCTGGCTGCACCTCCAAGGGCAGTTTTTGGAGGGCAGAGCATTCCCCAGGCAGCTGCTGCACAGGCAGGCAGCAAGCAGGGCTGCAGCTCCAGAATCATCCTTTCCTGAGCCCTAAAATCCACCCCCCCACCATGCAGGAAAACTTTTGTCCTTTCTCCAAGGGGGGGTTCCTCCTTCCCTGCCCTCCCCTCACGAAGGAGACATTTTCTCCTTTCTGTTGGTAATGAGCAGATCAAATTTAACAGCAGGACATTTTTTTTTAAGCCTCTCATGGGGGAATTAGACACGCAGCCCCCCCACCCCCCCTCACCATGCTTTTGGGGCCTGATATTTCCCAGGAGGACGTTTTACACCCACAGCATGTTAGTAACAGTCTGTCTGGGGGAGCTGCCAGAAGCCAGTCAAAGGGATGAGGAAACTTGATTGCATGTTTATGCAAATAGAGCTATATTCATGGAGGTACCCTGCTGGAGCAGCTCATCAGGCACAGAAGCTTCAGCTCCAGCTTCCATGGAGCTGCAGTGACCCTGCTGGCAGGTCCCTGGCTTGGGAAGAAGTGTTCCACACCCAGGTCCACACTGTCCATGTGCAGGAGAAGTTTCCTCCCCCAGCCCTGCTCAGAGCTCAAACCATCACCTTCATCTCCTTCATCATCTCCTGCCCCCAGCAGGGACAGGAGAGCTCCTCCACACCTTCAGCACACTGCTGGGGTGATCTGGTTTGTATCCATGCTCAGCCAGAGCAGGCTCTGGGGCCCCTCTGGCAGTGCTGTGCCCATGTGGGTGGTGTGCTCAGTGGTGATCTGCTGTGGCTTCTGCCTCGCTTGTGCCATACACCTGGGGTGGGCAGGGTGCCAGCTGGGTGGGGCTGGGGATGGGCTCCTGTCAAACTGCTCTGAGGGGCCTGGGAGACATCATGCTCCACGTGGTACATGTTTTCCCTGCTCCCAAACCTGCTTCCTGGGCAGAGAAGATGTTTTTGTAATGCTTTCCTGAACTGCTGGCAAGGGACAAAACAAATAAATGAGTCCAGGTCCAGTCCAGCTGCCACATCCCTGGCTTGGTACAGCTCAGAGCAACTCATCCTCATCCAGACCCCATCCATCTTTCTGCAGAGCCAGGTCCCAGCCCAGAATGGTGTTCCTGGGGATGGAGGCAGCCCCTGGTGGGGCTGTTCCCAAGGAGAAGGCAGTGAGGGGCACCCAGCAGCTCTCTTCCCCAGGCAGCAGTGCAGGCTTTGCTGCCAGAGGTCCACTGTGTGCCTCCCAACAGGCAATCAAGGCACAGCCCAAATCTGAGCTGCTTTGGACCAGAGGTGTTCCCCCAGCTCTGGTCCTGCCCTCTGTAAAGCATCTCTTTGAATGCTGTGGCAGCCCCAAGGGGTTGTGAGCCCAACTCAGTGGGACCTCAAGGGGTGACCCTTTCAGCTCCTGCTAAGATGCCAGTTTGCAGGAGCCACAATAACACCCAGATAGAGCAGAGCCCAGCTGGGAACAGGGACAGATTCCATGTCCTTACCTTCCTCCTCAGATTTGGAAGCACTGAACAAGTCCCTCCTTGCTCTAGAGCCAGCTCAACCTAGACAAAACCTCCTGCTAGAGCCCTGCTAGAGCCCTGCCCCATCCCTCTGCTCCCTCACCTCTAATTTCTATGGTCTTCTGCCCTCTGAATTTCTTCTTCCCACCATAAGCAAGCATCATCAGACCCTCACCTTCTGAGCCCACTGCCTCTGTGTCCACCAGGGAACCACAGAAAACCTCAGGTATTTAAAGCCAGATCCATTTCTCCCCTTTCCTCCTCCTGCCTCTAGTGGGTAGCAGCAGGGCAGAGAGCAAGCAGCAGGTAGCTAGAGGAGTAGATTAGATTTGGGCTGTCTCTGGGTGGCAGGGATCTGCTGGGCAGCTGCTTCCTTTGGCTGCTCCTGGTGTGTGCTGTGCTCATGTCTGTAGGATGCTTTCGTGCCTGGTCCCTTGCTGTGTGCTGAGAGCTGGGGGAGCAGCTCCAGCTGATGGGCACAGCCTGTGTGGTCTGCAGGCAGCTGAGGCTGCCAAGATGGGCAGAAGGAAGGGGAAGCACAGAGTTGCCCAAAGGAGCCTGAATTCAGTGCCACTCTTCTGCCTTCTTCACTCCTGTTATTTCTAAAGCTTCCCTGAAGCCTCTCAGCTTCCTCCTTGCCATTTGGTACAGTTTTCCCACCTTCAAAATAAGCA